>JACEIK010006139.1:85969-96212 GCA_018107945.1 Datura stramonium
ATTCATTTTCCCATTGATGTTCTTTACAAGCCCAACATGAATTGTATTTTAAATTATAAATTTATTATGTTACCCATTATGATTTTATGAAATTCAGGCTATATGCATGAACTACAAGTATGTATGAATCTTATTAATCATGAATTATGTTTTTGGTCGATTCACGGGCCTCATGTCAGGGCTAGTTCACATATGTTCAAACATGTTTACGATTATCACGATTTAACTAGCCCATGAACTCATGTATGTATTATTATGAGCCTATATATGTTTTGGGAGTAGTATCAAACACCGAGAAGATTCGGGGTTCAAGTTAAGCCCCAGATCTCATGAATTATGTGCCACCATAGGTATGTTGGGACCACTTTTATGTTAGTCCCTGGCCCAAATGGCCCTTTCGATGGTTATATCAAACTTTCATGGTTCTACCTTTGGCAAGGTACGGACACCTTCCCGAATAGGGTTACAAGTCGGGCTTCATGTGTGCTCATATGGGGTATGCCAATTAAGAGTATCTCCCACTGTTCCTCACGATTTATGCATGTCATGATTATGTATGTTGGATCAAGTCATGTTAATTAAATCTCTTCTATTATGATTATGATCATGTTTATGTTTTGAATATTTTTGAAAACCTTGAGTCATATGATATGTTACTATGATTTACGATACGAGCATGATGTCCTACTCTTATTATTATTTTGAATTTCGTATATGTTTTAAATGTCTGTTTTATTTACCTTGCATACTCAGTACATTCCACATACTGACCGCATACTTTTTATGCTTTATCGTTTCATGATACAGGTCCCAGTTCATAGGCACATCCTAACCCGTAGATAGTTTCAGATCCGATCTCAGCGCACTTGGTGAGTCCTCATGTTCCGAGGACTGTATATTCATATTCTATGCTTTTCTTTCAATTTTTGAATGTTGGGTTAGTTGGGGAGTTGTTCCATCAACCCATCCTTCATGTTTAGAGGCTTATCAGACTACAGATTGTATCCAGTCATATTGTATAAGTCTTATACTATTTTTTTCCCTTTGGCTATGTTATGAATACGTCCCCTTTTATGTTAATTCTTCTGCTCATGTGACTGAATTAGATGTATGCTCATGCCATGGGTCGACTTGGAATTTCTCAGGGCTCCTTGTCTCGTGTCTACGATCCGAGTGTACGTTTAGGTCATGACAATTTTAGATTCGAATCTCCCTCAATGTTTCAGTTCTTTTGAGATATCACCTGCTCAAAATGAAGTTCATTTGAGGCAAATCAATTTATAAAACTTGAGCTTCGACCTCTTTTAATGGTTGACAACTTGAGCTTCAAGCCTCTTTAATACTAAATAGCGTTGCCACCAAGTCCAGCGAAACCATTAATGACAACATTACCTCCATAACAAACGACAATCTGCACTGTTGCAATGATAAACTAGCCTTCTTCATCCATATTAATGACTTTGTCATATCTCAAAAAAAATTATACTTTATACCGAATACTTCTTCACAAGTGGGCTAACCCCTTCTTCTTTATCTTCTTTAACAACTACTATTGATTTAATTCTTCATTTTACATTGAATTTTACTGAGGAAAAAACAAAGATTCAGGAAATTAAACAATAATTTAAGAAATTAATCAAGTTTGACATTGTGAGTATATAAAAGATTAGGGCTAGGGTTGTTAATTCTACTTGCCAAATGGGTGTACCTCTTCTCATGAAAAACTTTGGTTTTCCTTTTCTAGTAGAATAACGACGTTTCTGCAACCCTGGAACTTCTGCTCAATATTTTTGGTGTTTCTCCTAATATTTTACACTCAAGAACTCATGATTCACCTCGAAAAATAGTGGGTTCAGCTCAGTTGTTTTGTCCACTTCATCAAGTACACTGATCATCTAGATATTAGCATAAGCTCTAGGTAGCTTCATCCCTTTACTAGATTTGGAGGTCACTTCATCCAAGAGATTTTCTGTAGCAAGAAAGGGTCTACCTATGGTCGTGGAACTCTTTGTCAACCGCATAGTCCAAGATTACAAAATTCATTGGTATAGAAAAAAATTTCACCTTTATCAGTACATCATCAACTACCCTATGGGCTTCTTTATAGTCTTGTTAGTCATTTGTAGCCACATATTAGTGGGCTTTGTCTTGCTCAACCCGAATTGCTTATAAACCCAAATGGAATCACATTTATAGTAGCTCCATTATCAGGGAGAGATCTCGAAAATCATGAAAAACAATGGTGAAGGCCCTCAAATCATTCTTTTTCTATACCTCTTCGCTGAAATAATAGAGTTGACCTGGTGAGAGAATTTTTTCCACTTTTTCCTTCCATTCTTTCTTCTTCATCAACATGTTTTTAGGCACCTCACAAACCTAACAATATCCTGAATATCATTCATGGATGGATCATTAAGTACTGCCTGCTTTATGATATCCATGTACTTCTTTATATTTTCTTCAATTATCCTCTTTATCAACTTCTAGGGAAAAGGAAGAACAGTCTTTGAAAGTAGTGGACGAGGTTTTGATACCTTAACCGCCTCTTCTTGGGTCTCTACATTGCCTATTTTCTTTTATACTTGTGAATTTCTCACAACACTCTCATAAGTAACATCGACAAGTGTCTCTACTTGTGCATGATCCTCAACTTTAGCAGCCTCAATATCTAATTGGAGCAATTTACCACTCGATGTAGTGAGAAGAGAACCACTTCCATTGCATTTTGGCTTTTTAATTGCGTTGCTTGAAGGTAGATCCTTTTGCAGTGAATTTTTCTCTCTGGACAAATCCCTCATCTACAATTCTAATTTCTAAATGGAGGCAGTATGTGGGATCTTACAATCTCCATAATGTTCTTCATCGTAGTGTCAGTCCGCTCTTGATTTCGCGAAACTTTTTCTAGCATACCCTCCAACTTAAAATTATTCTGCCTATATCTATTTCTCCTTAAAGAATGGCTCCAGCCAAGCTGAAGGAGTTGAAGGAGCAGTTGAAGGATCTTCTAGACAAGGGTTTCATCAGACCGAGCAAATCCCCATGGGGTGCACCAGTTTTCTTTGTCCTCAAGAAGGATGGTTCCCTTCGGATGTGCATTGTTTATCAGCAATTAGACAAGGTCACAATAGAGAATAGGTATCCCTCCTCAGGATTGATGATTTTTTTGACCAGCTTCAGGATGCCAAGTGCTTTTCGAAGATAGAACTCAGATCCAGATACCATTAGGGTTCAGGAGAGTAACATCCTGAAGACAGTCTTTAGGACTCGGTATGGTCATTACGAGTTTGTAGTTATGTCTTTTGGACTAACAAATGCTCTTGCATCTTTAATAAATTTGTTGAATAGGGTGTTCAAGTCATACTTGGATATGTTCATGATTGTATTCATAGATGACATCCTTATATACTCTCGGAGCAAGAAGGAGCATGTTGCTCATTGATGGCGGTGCTATAGACTCTCAAGGATCACCAATTGTATGCTAAGTTCGACAAATGTGAGTTTTGGTTGAACTCGATGACATTTTTCGGCCATGTGGTGTCAAGTGAGGGTGTGCAGGTGGACTCTCAAAAGACAGAAATGGTGAAGAATTGGCCTAGACTAGTTGGTCCTTCGGATATCAGGAGTTTCTTGAGATTAGTTGGTTATTATTAGAGATTTGTCGAGGGGTTTTCATCCATTGCATCCCCGTGACTAAATTGACCCAGAAGAAAGTGAAGTTTCAACAGTCGGAGGTGTCACACCCCAACGTGAGGAAGCATGACTGGAACCTGGTGCCACCCCTGATAGGAGCATACGCGACACCCAAATATATAACAAAGGCTAGAATTGATGAGGTTTAGCATAAAAATAACATACTGACAGTAGTAATCAAGAAAATGTAGCAAGTAGGTATTATGCTACTAGTGTCATCAAGACCACATACAACCAAAAGGCATACACAAGGACTCACATGACCTACTACAACATTTACAAACCAACAGGTACCGTCTATGAGCCTCTACAAAGTTTAACAAGTTTATACTGATCTAGATAGGGCCCCGACCTACTCAATATATACACAAAATCACAAAAAGGTATCTCCGAACAAGCTGGATCTTACCACACCTGTCTGGGACTCAACTCAACCTTGGGGACCTCGATCAGCCTGATGTTAGGACCTGCAGGCATGAATGCAGCGCCCGACTAACGCGCCAATACACAATGTATCGAATATGAGAGGTGACTATAAGATAAGAGTTTAGAGATAATAGACAACTGACAGAACATAGAGTGAAAACCTTAAAAATATAACCTAGAAATCCATGTACCTGGGACATATAGGAAGCTCCAAACAACAATATAACACCACCAATCAATAAAAAGATAACACAAGCAAAATATATCATCAATTAGGCACTGCCGGACAATCTCTCGGCGGTCCAGTTAGCAAGCTCAATCCATTTGGGAGAACCAATGCAGTACCAGGAACGCTCAGACATGTTGGACCACTCTGGAATCATGTCTTGATTTGACACTACGGAGGACATCATCCTCAACCTCGTAGGTCGATCAATCCTTGGGCTCAACCCCTAAGCCGGAAACACTCTCGTGCGTTGGGTACCCACAAGCCCCAAGGACTCAATTCGAACATACAACCATAATCACAAACATTCACAATCAATTTTCACAAATAAGGACCCTAAACAACCCTGAATCGACTCATGATGGCATCAACCAACACAAACTAATTCTAAGGGTTGCTCGACTCGATGATCTGCCCACTGGCACAAGAGTCTATCCCAACCTTGTGGAAACATTAACCCACAATACCACACAACCTGTATCTCAACCAAGGGTACACCTATAACAAATTCAAGGCTTCACAATACAGCCCACATGCACAACAGTAACACTAACACAAGACTACGGAAATCATGCCAAAAAGGAGAACAAAGGGCCTACACATACCTCGTACATCGATGAACCCAAGCTACAAGAACTTCCACTCCCCAAGTACACCAAGATACTGCCTAAAAGGAGAAAAAAACCACCAACACACTGCTAGAAGATCCAACAAGAGAAACAACACAACAAAATTTACCGACTAGTTCTTCATGAATTCGGTGGTAGGAAATCTAAAATAACATTCTACCAAGATCAACAACTCCTTAAGCATCCTAAGAATACTAATAAAAAACAAATAACAAGAACTTACCAACCAAAATCATAAAGCAGCCACCAAACTTCCAGAAACACAATTAGATGAGATCTACTCGAAGAATCCACCCCCTCTCCAAACACACAAAAATCACTTGAACTTATGAATTCTAGCTCCAAAACCCAAAGAAATCCATGGAGAGAACTTGAGAGAGGTTTCATACAAAATATGTTGCTATAAAATGAATTTTGATGACTAACAACTGATCAAGGGATTAAATAATCCTCCACCGCCTTAGTTTTTTTTTTTTGACATCTCTGCTTGTGCAGTCTCACGAAAATGCAAATATCTCTCTACCCCAAAGTTGGATTGACGAATGATTTAATGTGTTGGAAACTAGACTCATAGACCTTTAATTGGATAGGTTGTACACCCCCAAACGCCTTATATATTAGGAGAAAATCCTCTATACATTTGACCTAAATTTCAAGAGATCTCAAGAAAGAAAATATGCGATAACTTTTGCCGAATTTTGTTTTACAACTTGATCGACGCCCAATATTAAATACGATCATAGAGTGACCTAAATACCTCATAACATTTGCTTCATAGTCTATTAAGTACTCTTTGTCCTCTCTCAAAGTACAAATTTATTGCTTAATCTATATGGGGTGTTACATCATTCCCCCCTTAGAAACATTCAGCCTCGAATGTTGGAAAAAACACACAATTCATGCCTGGGAATTTTATAAGACACAACTAACCTAAAAAATTATAGAATAGAGGTTCTGACACAAATAATACTAATAATACCATATATATACCTGACGTGTTGCCTGCTGAAGGATCTGTGACTCGCTGGCTATCCAATACGAAGATACGTGGATAAGGATAAGCATAATCGGGCGTGGCAGCTTTGCCTCTACCTTACCCTCGTCCTAATTTTCCCTGGTCCACTCGGCCCTGCTGGTGCAGACGACCCTACCACAGACCTGGTCGGTCGTGTCGTGCCACTTTGTCCTTGAACAGGACAATCCATGAACTTGTGACCCTCACCAGCACAAGTAAAACATATCATCGGCTCCCTTCTACACCTATCTACGTTCCTCCTACCGCATACTCTCCAAAATGGTATTGCCGACCCTCTAGATTATTGTTATCCTACCTTCACTGGGGTGCCATGACTAGGTTCTATACCTGATACTGCTGGTGTCAAATATCCTGATTGCTCCCCCTGATACCGTGGCTTAGATCAAACCCATGATCCACTCTGGAAGTCTGCAGGCCTCATTATCTTTTGTTTCTCCTTATCAGCTCGCTCCCGTTCTAGACGCTTTAAATTGTCATCCTCTAAACTATGTGCCAATACCTGTATACGTGCTATGCTTGCACCCGTCTGCATTGCAGCAACTCTGCAATGTTGCACATACTCTAGAAGCAACCCATTTACAAACCGATGTATCATGGCACGCATGGTGCTAATAAAAGAAGGACAATATCGGGCCAGCGAATCAAACTGAAGTCTATACTCCCGCACGCTCATATTTCCCTACTCCATGCGTAAAAACCGATCCGCCCTATCATCCCAAACCTCTAAAGGTAGATACTGATCTAGAAATGCGTTAAAAAAATCCGCCCACTTGACCGGAGGTGCATCTTGACCCCTCGAGCACTCCTAACCTTCATACCATAACACCGCTAGCTCGCGAAATTTAAACGCTGCCAACTCTGCACCCTCAATAGCAGTGGCATGCATAACTCCAAATATGTGATAAAATTGATCCATGAAGTCCTATGGGTCCTCATTTAACTATGTCGCAGAGAACTCTCGGGGTCTCTCGGGGCTCCTTGTCCTATGTCTCTATTCGGCCTATGTTCAGGTCGTGACAAATTTTGTATCAGAGCAATAGTTTTTGAAGTGTCCTAGGGTGTCTAAAAGTTGCGTTAAGTAAAGTCTTTTTCATGGGTGTGAAGCGCGCCACACATATGAAGAAGAGGCTACGAGACCTTTAGGAAATGTTTCCTTCTTTCATGATTTATGTCATCCGATAAAATGTCTCTCTATCCTTCTAACTCGTGCTATTCGCAATAGCAACATCATGGCTCCCCGAAGAGTTAACGTTAGAAGGAATGGGAATGAAAACGGCCACGAGGATGGTAATAGGGATGGGAACCAACAAGCACCACCAGTCCAGGAGCACCATGCACTAGAGTCGATTACCCATGCTGAATTTCGGGCTGCCATTCAGATCCTAGCGCAGGCCTTGACCGCCCAGGTCAACTAGAAAGAAATGGCGCATGTTCCGCAGAACGAAAATGCGGCTACATCAGGAGTCAGAGATTTCTTAAGGATGAACCCACTAGAGTTTTCTTGGGTCCAAGGCGGACGAGGATCCATATGAGTTTATCGATGAGATTGTGAAGATCACCCAGGTTACGGGGTGAATGGAGTAGAATGTACTAATTTGGCCTCATATCAATTGAAGGGGTTTGCACACATTTGGTTTAGGAAGTGGAAAGATAGTAGCGCGGCCGAAGCAAGCCCTATTAACTGGGAGGAGTTTCAAGTTTCCTTTCTAGATCGATTTTCCCTCGTGAGATGAGGGAGTGGAAGGAAGCTGAGTTCGTGAACCTTAAGCAAGGGAAGAGGACGGTGTAGGAATATGCCCTTGAGTTCACTCATTTTTCAAAGTATGCCCCAGAGTTAGTGGTTGATCAGAGGGCACGAGTGAGCAGGTTTGTTCATCGGGTGGCAGACTATTTAGACAAGGATTGCAGGACCGCTAGGCTCCATCAAGATATGAATTTCCGTCAATTAGTATTATACACCTAGCAGATGGAGGAGACACATATGAGGGAGAGAGAAGCCAAGAGGGACAGGACAGACAACTATAGATTCCCTCATTCAAGTCCAAGTGGTGGGCACCGACAGCAGACCCACCAGAGATCTTCAGCCATAAATCTTTAGCGATGAGTGTGCCATACAGAACCAGGCAAAACCAGACAGGACGAGCATCAAGCTCTAGGGGTCAGAGCAACCGGCCCACAGATTCTAGTATCCAAGTTTGTGGCAGGTGTGGTCGGGGGCACGCGGGTCAATGCTTGGCGAGTACAGGTGATTTATTCGGGTGTCGGAAGCTCGAACATATGCTCAGAGATTGCCCAGTAGCCAGACTAGGCCATGATAGGGGCCGAGGCCCAGCTTCCAATTCAACAGCTCCACCCGCACGCCCAACACAGAAGGGGGCATCTACCAGAACAGGTGGTGATCAACGCCAAAACAGATTCTATGCCTTAGCATTGCACCAGGAGTAGGAGGTCTCCCCAGATGTAGTCACTAGTATGTTATGAGTTTTCCATCTTGATGTATACGCTTTGTTAGATCCATGGGCTACCTTGTCTTTTGTGACACCTTATGTGGATAGTAGTTTTGAAGTCAGTCCTGATGTCTTGTCAGAACCCTTCTCAGTCTCTACTCCAGTGGGTGATTCAGTTATAGCTAGACAGGTATATAAAAGTTGCCCGGTCACAGTCCTTTAGAAAGTCACCTCAGCAGATTTAGTAGAGTCAGCCATGACTGATATTGATGTTATCCTCAGCATGGATTAACTATTTGCATGTTATGCCTCAATTAATTGTAGAACCCGAGCAGTAGAGTTCAGATTTTTGGGTGAGTTAGTCATAGAGTGGAAGGGTAGTTTAGTTGTGCCTGTAAGTCATTTTATTTCTTACCTTGAGGCCAGAAAGATGATCTCCAAAGGTTGTGTATACCATCTAGTTAGGATTAAGGATGCGACGTCCGAGACCTCGACTATCCAGTCAGTCCCAATAGTAAGAGAGTATCTAGAAGTCTTCCCAGATGATCTACTAGGAATCCCTCCCGAGCGGGTGATTGATTTTGGTATTGACCTTCTTCCCGATACACATCTTATATCTATTCCTCCTTATAGAATGGACCTAGTCGAGTTAAAGGAGTTGAAGGAGTAGTTGAAGGACCTGTTAGATAAAGGTTTCATTAGACATAGCAAGTCTCCATGGGGTGCACCAGTTCTCTTTGTTTGCAAGAAAGATGGCTCTCTTCGCATGTATATCGATTATCAGTAATTGAACAAGGTCACCATCAATAAAAAAATATCCTTTACCTAGGATTGACGATTTGTTTGGCCAACTTTAGGGTGCCAAGTGCTTTTCAAAGATAGATCTCAGATCCAGGTACCATCAGCTCAGAGTTCGGGAGAGCGACATCCTGAAGATAGCCTTCAGGACGTAGTATGGTCATTATGAGTTTGTACTTATGTCTTTGGACTAACAAATGCTCCTGCAGCTTTTATGGACCTGATGAACAATGTTTTCAAGCCATATCTCGACATGTTTGTGATTGTGTTTATAGATGACATCCATATATACTCTCATAGCGATGAGGAGCACGCCGCTCATTTGAGGGTGGTATTACAGACTCTCAAGGATCGCTAATTATATGCTAAGTTCAGCAAGTGCAAGTTTTGGTTGAACTCGGTGGCATTTTTGGGTCATGTAGTATCAAGTGAGGGCATAAAAGTGGACTCTCAAAAAATAGACACGGTGAGGAACTGGCCTAGACCAGTGAATCCTTTAGATATCAGGAGCTTTTTGGGTTTAGCTGGCTACTATCGGAGATTTATTGAGGGCTTTTCATCTATTGCAGCGCCATTGACCAAATTAACCCAAAAAAAAATGAAGTTACAATGGTAGGAGACTTGTGAGAGGAGCTTCCAGGAGTTGAAGGCTTGACTCACCTCAGCAATAGTGTTGACCCTACCCGAGGGCACCGATGGGTTCGTGGTGTATTGTGATGCTTCAAGTATCGGACTTGGGTGTGTATTGACATAGCATGAAAAGGTTATAGCTTACGCTTCTAGACAACTAAAAGTGCATGAAAATAACTACCCTACCCATGATCTTGAATTGGCGGCAGTGGTATTCGCCTTAAAGATATGGAACATTATTTGTATGGGGTCCATGATGAGCCCGCAAGTGTACGGGTCGTGCAAGTAATATAGTGGCTCTTTTTAAGAACCAAAATGTCGAACCCACAAGGACTGGACTACGGGGTGAAACCTTTTCAAG
>JACEIK010006140.1:18332-96173 GCA_018107945.1 Datura stramonium
CTTCGATATTAGGGTCATTTGTGTGTTCCAGATGTTGATGATTTGAGAGAATGGATGTTGCATGAGGCTCATGGTTCTCGATATTCTATACAAGCAGGAGTCACCATGATGTACCGTGACCTATGGAAAGTCTATTGGTGGACGGCATGAAGAAGAACATAGCGGACTTTCTAGCTAAGTGTCCGAATTATCAACAAGTGAAAGTGGAGCATGAAAGACCAGGAGGTGTGCTACAAGACATCAATATTTATCACTTGGATATGGGAAGAGATCAATATGGATTTCATCACAGGGTTGCCTCACTGACATCAATAGTATGACTCTATTTGGGTCGTTGTAGATAAATTGATGAAAGTATATCATTTCCTATCAGTCAAAACTATCGACTCAGCGAAGGATTATGCTAAATTGTACATTCGGGAGTTAGTGCGGTTTCATGGTGTTCTCTTGTCCATTACTTCAGATAGTGGTACTTAGTTCACCTCGCAGTTTTGGAGATCATTTCAAAAGGGACTTGGTAATCAAATCAAGCTTAGCATAATTTTTCACCCACAGACAGATGGTCAGGCAGAGGGGATCATTCAAACTCTTGAGGATATGTTTAGAGCATGTGTGATTATATTCAAAGGTAGGTGGGATGATCCCTCTTATCGAGTTTGCATATAACAACATCTATCACTCCAGTATTCAGATGGCCCCATTTGAGGTGTGTTGGCAAGGTGCCTTATGAGTTAGAGCTACCAGCGGAGTTGGCTTTGGTACATCTGGTCTTCCATGTTTTATTTTTAAAGAAGTGCATTGGTAATCCAACTTTGGTTATTCCGGTGGAGTGTGTAGGTGTGAAGGATAACCTTAGCTCTGAGGAGGTGCCAGTTGAAATTCTTGATCATTGATAATTCTAAAGCTTACACTCCTCATTTAGAAAGAATGTGAGCGTTCGTTGTATCAAAACAAATAACCCGACAAGTGTCGAGTCCGAATCCACAGACTGAGAATGATGTGCACAAAGAGTCATTTAGTGGTGAGTGATTCGCATCCAAGCAATGAAAAATGTTTATATAAATTTTTGGGGGAAGTGAAGGAAAATACATTGTGGATTCAAAATCGGCTAGTCAAGAAAGCAAGATAACTAAGGGTGAGAAGTAATAGTGAGCAAAGTCTAGAGGTGTGTAGATGGGATGTTATTGCAATGTAAGTAATTTACTAGTTAGTCAAATTGTACTAATATGTGTAAATAGCCTTGGAGAAAACTAGGGCTAGATGTTCTTCAACCAATTGGGCTCCTTATCGCTAAGTTCTCTCGAATCTCAAGACTCATTCAACTATTCCAATATGGTTTGGATTAGGGGCTGAGCTATTTAAAACTATCAACCTCCTAAGGGACTATGATCATGGGTTTTTGCTATTTATAGCCCAACCACACATAATCAAATCCCAATCCACCGTCAAATTCTCTCCCATTACTTAATTATTCTTTTTCAAGCTAAAATCAAGTAAGAAACAATACCCATATTTGCAACTATGAGTAATGAACTATAATTTGATGAGAATTCAATAGAATTACATTAATTTAGTAATAACAATACAAATCTAGCAATACCCAATTAAATAAAACACCCGTGATCACACATCTAGGTATAGATTTAGCTATTCATAATTGAGAAACACAAGAGAAAATTCAACAATAAACTCAATAATTTATTCATTAGGAGTAAGAAAAATCAAACTTACAATATTTCTACAATAATAGTTTGTAATGCCCTGAAAACTCAAAATCTAATTAGGGACTTAAAGTCAAATCTTAAAAAGTTTGAGAAATGCTACGGGACGACTCACCCTACTTGAGTCGTTTTGAGACAATGACTCCGTTAGACGGTCGTGAGAAGGAGTAAGTTTTCTAATGGGTGGCGGTTCACCCAATGAGGACTTTACGTAGTGGTCGCGAGCATGACCCGTTGAGTCCTCGTGGTTGGGCACAGTGAGATTTCATTGGTGGATCGAGTGTACTTGACTGAGTGAGGCGCAGCAGTCGTTTTCCCCGATAACGACTCGTTTTGTCAGCCACAAACCTTAGTGAGTTTTAGCCACTGCACAACAGTGACACGAGTCATCGTTGATGGTAGCGGCTCGTTAGGTGACCTTACAACAGCACTTAATCTTTAGCGGTGAGCGGTTTGGTCGGCTGGTGACCACGACTCATGATCGAGTGACCACATTTCGTTGGTCCCTCGTGGTGACCTACTAGGAACCTATGCGGTGGCCACAGGCGGGAGTGACCACGGAGTCTTGGTCGGCCACCACGGCCGTTAGGGTAACAGCTTAATTTTTTCCTAGCGAATTTTTAAGGGTTATTTAGTAATTTTCTATTCTCTAAGCTCTAAACTACGTCGTTTTGAATGTAAATTAAGACTTATTCTACGGGGTTTGGGCGGTTCCTCACCATCATTCTCACGTTTACACTCATAAAACTGTCGAAAAGTTCCTCAAGAAACTCTCAAGCATGCTTAGGGTTGTCGCCGTTACAATAGTTAAAGTCCTCTTCTCGGGAATATTAGTAGGTATGTGGGAATTCAACAAGAGGCTGTCCTTCCCTTGTCACCCAATATCTTCCCATAATTTCCCTATCGGTTTTATCCTTTGAGCTTTGGGGATACGAATGAATTTCATGTTATTTTTCATTAATTTCTCTTGGAATAAGTATCCATGATTTTCCATATTATCTTTATCGGTTCCTAATTAAATTATCAATGTTCATACCAAAAGTGAATTTAAGCCATAACTTTAGAGTAATGGTTTTTGCTTATTAAATTTCATGTAGTGAATGAAGAATGTTTTGGGCTGAATTTCCTAGTAATTCTTATTATGTATATATTGAGAAAATATTCCATAGATAAGGATGATTTTAGCCCTATCGGATGAGATTTCTTTATCCTTAATTTTGCCATATTAGCAAATTCCTAGTGTTTTTGGAATGAGTTGTTTTCTCTACTAGTTGCTTAGTAGTTTGATTCGATTAGAACATAAAACCTCCTTGGCTCTTATTCGAGAAAGTGTCAACTAATCGGAGTTTGACTTTGATCTTTCAAGAGTGTCGTGGTGGCTCTCGGTTATCAAAAATTAGACTCGAATTATAGTTATTTGGTCAATGGCGGTCATGACATTCTAGTTATATAGATCGGCACATGAGACTACAGGTTAAGTCGGTTGTTCTTAGATGGTTATGACGCTTCCCGATGCGGCTGGACCAATCTAGAATCCAGGTTTAGTCTGGTCCGATAAGACTCAAGTGCTAGGTTTTATGTCCTTGATTAGTCTTTGACCCCGTTTGGAGTTGTCGCTTAGCAGTTTTATAATTTAGCCTTTTGCTTTTGGGATGTGTTACTATTTGAAATTTTAGAAGAACCAAATAAATGTCAACATGAATTATTAATTTTTTTAATAAATAAATATTTATTGGTAAAAGGAACAATAGAGAAAGATGAGGGGAAAAGGTGAATAGATATTCCTAGTTTCTTGATATTTTCTTGTAGAAAGTTCATCGAGTCTCTCTTGTATTGCATATATCATTTAAATATTCTCCCATTTAAAATGCTCAAAAGAAATTATTAAAATTAAAAATTAAAAAATTTTGGGGTTTTTTTTTTTTTATGAATTTTGAGTTTTTTTAATTTTTTATTAAATAACTTAATTTTGAGATTTTAAATGTTAATCGGTTTTTTCTTTTTTAAAATTATGATATCAAATTGATAAGGTTCAATTTGAAACAACACTTTTATTTCAATATGGAGTCTAGAAATACACATTTATTACTTCAAGAAGCATTTATAACTTGCGGTTTAACTTGAAAATCTATCCACACTTCTCTGGCCGAATGTGGCAAATAATTTATTTAATAGTAATCTATCTCTTGGGATTACAAAAGCTTCATTCCAGTCATGTTCCTCAATGGTTACATCAGACACAATATCCTTGAAAGCCAGTCCAATTTTTTTACTTCTCATCTTCTTGTCATGGTTCATGAAGCACGTAAACAACGAAAGTTTTTAAGGTCTTTACGTTTTTACCATACGCATATCAAATTTGAATTTCTCTTCAAGAGATGCCAAGTATAGATCTTTAAAGGAAATTTTCATTATACCTTCAGCAATTTGTTAGCAAAAATACGGTGCAAATACTCAATTAGCAAACATCAATTATCAATTCAAAGGTCCCAATAAAGGACATAGACCTTCAATGTATATCTTACCACTCCTACGTCAATAAAATATAATACAAATTATTATAGAGAAAAATTGATAACCGATAAACTGTAGACTAATGCATGCAATAAATGCAGAATACATTGAATTAGAGGAGAGCGTTCACTATATTCAAATATGAAGAAAAAATCATTCCATTGTGGTTTTACGATTGAAATGTAAATTTATTCATATTTTGTAATCCTATTTAATGAGGAATATTGTCTTCCCTGTATTCATATGCAGGCAAAAGCCATTTTATATTATGCGATACAATCTCTTATTATACCATTAAAGATTTCTTATCATTCAAAAGTTGATGTAAATAATTGCTAGCTACATTAATAGAAATGTGACAACTGCAAGCTACCAATAAACGAAGTCATTGTCACGCCCGGTTTACACAGAGGAGACATGGTACTTGGAGCCACAAGTGGCTAAGCCAACCCACTGTCTAACGAGGCGAGACTAAGAAAGTACGAAAGACAATAGGTCGATGAGCTGGCTAAGGACAAACCCCCAACTAGTTCTAAATCAACTAAAAGAAGAAATGAAATCATAAGTCGAACCAATAAATCTTCATATTTGGAGGATGATGGCTCACCAATTCCAGATTTGGGGTCTTCGAGAAGTAGCGGCTAACGAGGCGCGGAGCATGATCCTATAGCTGTATCATATAACGATCTTTTGCATAAAAGTATCTTGTCCCGATTACTTTGAATGTAATGAGTAAGTAAGCGTAACATAACACAATGAAATAACGGTAAAGAAATGTTGAAGCTGGAAGACATGCAATAACCAATGAATCTCACCGAATTGAAATAGCGAAATCTTTGAGGTGGTCAGAAGATCCTGTCGATGGTCCAAACATGTTCTAAGTGCAGTATACTATTAAGATGGCTGGACTAATCGTGGGAGAGTACATAACCGACATGTAACCACATGAGCTAAACATGGAGTCAATGTATACACCCATAGGTGGGACCCAATATATCTTGCCGGGGTATACGGTCATGAAGCTGGTGATTACAAAAGTACGGGGCTAAAACAAGCCAATAAATGCTATAACCTTCGCTAGCGTAGTTTTGGGAACCGGGTGTGCGGAACCCCAGTTCACTCGATGCTAAGTCCTTCTCCCAATTTGTGAATTCCCTAAGTTTGAATACTAAGGTGATAGCTCGAAAGCGGGGTCCAAGACTAGTAAGGGATATACCACAATTAGTAACAAAGAGAGTATTATTGGGTAGATTCTAAAACTAGATTCTAGGCAGGTCGAAGGCTGCTTGTCTAGAAGCATTATAACCATCTAAGAACAAGCTTTCAGCGGCTAGGGTCCTCGGACTAGTCGAGCTATCTGTCTAAGTGTCATGGCTTCGCTTGGTGGACTAATAATCCGAGTTACGTATTTGATTACGATAATTGGAAAGTGATATTAGCACCTTAGGAATTTCTGTGTAGTCAATGATGAGTTGACATTATTCGGCCCAGCAGGAGGGAGTTGTTAAAAATACGAGCCTAGGATGAAATTTGTGAGTATATAAACTTTCTTCTTGAGGTAATAACACTCTGATGAAACAGAGTTTCTAACACATACAAATATTATAAAGAAACTCTAACTTTGAAAGATTCCAAGCAATTTTTGAGAATTTGATACTTATGCATGATTCTAGTTTATCTTTGTTTTCAAGTTAGGGATAAAATAATTTCTTCAGAAATTAAATAGATTCGATAGCAATATCTTCTGTCGAAAATTCGGGGCACAGACTAATAGTGACTTGAGGAAGAATTCACACGGGACACAAGGGAAGAACAATCCCTTGTTAAATTCCCACATACTTTATTAAAAATTTTCTAGTGAAGGAAGCTTGAATACGCTGTGGGTGTGAAGCCCTAGTCATTCCTGAGAGTTCTTGAGACAAAACTACGATCGTATTCTAAAAAGTTTACGTGGGGAATGAGGGGAAAACCATTCAATCCCTCTAATATCTCTCGAAATTTTACCTAAAATGATGTAGTTTAGGGATAAATACGGTAGGAGATTACAAAAATAACCACAGGCTAAAATTTGAAATACAGTGCAGGCGGGGTCACCATGAGGGACCTAACGTCTCATTACTACCACTCTGAGTCGTTACAATATTCATCAAGTACACTTGTCCCAAGCTTCACGGGACTCTGACGGAGACCACCTCACGCGAGTGAATTCTTGGTGACCACAATTCATGGTCACTTAGTCAGATTAACTCGCGCCTCGAAAATCATTATACTCTCATGCCGTTTTGCTTGAGAGAAGGCAGCAACCTCGTGTAATTATGACAATGGCATGAAAATTTACTCTTTACTTGTAACTAAAGATGAGTCCATAATTCCATGTAACATCCGAAAATTCAAAAAAAAACATATCATGACTACGGGAGATAAAGTTTCATATTTTTCATTTTTGCGCGAAGAGAATATTAAACGCTTTGTATTGATAGCGGTTATACTTTATAAGCTCTTGGCCAATGAGAAAAATGCATGCATGTGAAGGAAGAAATAGCTATGTCATATTTACTTAGTGCATCACCTAATGAGATCAGTTAGGAAGCTTAATTCTATAAGGCGCCTGCATATTCTCTACGAAACTAAGAAATTCTGCTCGGGGAATATTGAATCTACCTTATCATAGAAGATTAATTGATTCAATCAACAAGTGTATGCATATAAGGTCTATTCTTTTTGTAGTTAAGGTCTTCATGTCCAAAAAGAGTGGGAAGATCATGAAATAGGCGCAATACTATTATTTTGTATTTAAGGTACATATTTGTATGATTTGTCCTTTCCGCTAGCCATTGTGCCGTCTTGCTTCATGTTCTTTACATTGCCAATGTGCTAGCTAGTTGGATTGGGTTCCATTTATTACTTAAGTTACATATAATAAGCACTTTCACGGTAGGGCGTAATTTGACACTTTGTGATTGTTGCTTAGCTTTTAGGAGAGGCGCTTTGTGCCTGACTAATCCAACTTAGCCCAACTTATCCTCAGTGACTCTTTGGTCTCTCTTGATTCTTGAAGTAGTTAGAAAAGTTGTGCAATAGTTCATCTAAATACATCTTATATTCTAGAAATAATTAGTTTTCTTAAGGGTATATCTAATCTAAAGCACCACTTAGATTTTAAAGAGCTTGAAGAAAGAGTTTTTAAATAGCCTCTTCTCTCTTTTCTTTTTTCTTTTATTTTGACCTCCTTATTTGGGATCTTGTTGAAGCTAGGGGGTTTATTTTTCAGCTCCATTTTCATCATGGAAAACATGATTGTTCATGAAATTGAATAATTAACCTTAGTGCAATGTTTTTGCTAGCTATTTTATTTGTACATTTTTTAACCCCAGAGAGAAATAGTCATGAATTCATAAGCGTTTTTAAGAAAAAAACAAGAAAGTTAAGAACTTAAACTATGTGCCGGCTGGATTACTTGGATCTTTGTTAAAGCAAAAAGGTTTTGAATCGCATTAGCAAGCGGAACTCGAGAGATCATTCCATGATCAAGCTATGAAGTCAATTAAAAGCACACAAACCCAAGAAAAACTCAATCTACCTAGATGCATCTCAATTGGAACAAAAATTTATGTGTCTTTGGATTCTACCTTTCAGAAATACAAACAACATATCAACAAATTACAACAAGTGTTGCCAAATTCCACCACTCATCACAAGAAACACATGAACAAGTGCAAAAAGTACTGTTGAATTCCACCACTCCTTCATCTGTGACACATCCAACAAGTGCAACTAAGGGTACAACATCCCATCAGCTCTATATCATAAGCAGTTTAGGAACAAATGCAACATGATCCATAGAATTCTTCCAATGCTTGAAGAAAATAACCAATTTGTGGAACAAGGCGAATAGGTTGAAATAGTTTTACAATTAGGTTTTAACTTTGAACAAATAGTACATGAGTAATGGAGACACATGTTCTAGAATTTCTCAAATAGAAGCATGCTCAGTTTATTATCTGCATAGGTGTAAACATTATTGTTTGTATTATTGTAGGCCCTTCTACTAACAAAAGAAAAGAGTTGGAACAAATGCAAAGCTGTACATGGATGGAGTGAGCAAAAACTGATCATGCTAAATGAGTTGAACCAGCCCATTGGTCCTATTGAATCAATTGTTAAAGAGTTGAGTAGCTTTCTTGGCACATTAGCAAGGAATGAGATATTTTGTCCTATTAATCTATTTGATTTGAGGAAGTTGAAGACACACGATGATATGTGGAACTATATCAAGGTTTGAAGTTCTCAATATTTCAATTTTTAGTTGAACATATTACCTATCTTTTATGCTAACGTAATTGCACAAAATTGTAGGAGAAATATGACATTCCTGAAGTTGGAAAAGATTATGCTTTGAGAAAAATTCAAAACTTGGAGAAGGTATAAAAATTTGTTGAAGGAGCATCACTTATACGCATACGCTAATGACATATTCCAAATAGAATAAAGGCCTCAAAATGTTCTAGAAAATGTATTTAAGAATATTCTTGAATATTGAAAATACAGATGAAGCTCAGGTAAGGTAATAATTTAATGTGTTCAAAACTAATACAGAGAAATAGAAACTAACTCATTTTATTTATAGATATATCTAAAACCTAGCCACAGAGAATAAAATAAGTTGAAGTATCATAAGCTGTTGGCAAAAGCGAGTTTGCTATCATGCATGAGTTTAGTGTTTTCTTTTATTGTATTGCTTATTATGAACTTGTGGCTTAGAAAGATTTTAATGCCTTCTTATATATAAATAGAGAAAAAAGGAAGGAAAGTCCTTGTACTTTGTATAATAAGAGTTCTTTGTGCTACTAGAAGAAGAAACGACCGAAAATATAAGGACTCATATGAAGAATATGACTAGAAAAATAGTACAAAACTTTCTAATTCCAAGTTATCCAATATCATTTGTTTGTTCGTAAATATTGGTTAGTGTGATTGTTTAACTCTCTATGTTGTATTTGATTTGTAGGTTGAAATGGAGAGAATAGAAATTCAAGAAAGTAAAGATGGTAGTCAATCATCAATTAACGCATTTGCGGCGGTTATATGAATGGAGTTACCAAGACTCTCTTGAAACGAGAAAATGGGAAGCTTCTGGAGCCCTCTTCAAATGGGGGCGTGAAATGATGCGGAAAAAAATAGAGGAAATGGAGAGAGGATGCAAAAAAAAGAATGCGGAAAAATTCAATGACATAAAGGACTGAAGTGGAACAAGATTACAATGAACATTATTGCACAACTTCAGTGTTTAAATCCAGGATGCAGCAGTCCTAACATGCTAAGATCACTCAGTGTTCTTTCATCGGGAGAAAGGGATGCTATCCGACTAATTGTCCATCTGTCGGTAGTAACAATTAAGGTCGTACTACTTCTTCTTCTTTCTCACTCCTTACTTCTTCTAATCCTTCTTCCTTCTATTTCTTCTTCGACAACTATTTTATACTTTCTTTGTTGAAGATTTTTTATTCTTCTTATTCACTATCTCAAGCAGAGTTTGTGTGATCATTATTCATGCACGCTACCTATTAATAAATTTTCTTAATCTTTGTGTTTAAATATTTTCGTTCTTGCACAGGCTTGATGGAATTTTAGAGTCTGTGGTTGTTTTGTAATGAATGGACCAGAATATATAATACCAACTTTTTTATTTTCTTATGTCGGCTAATTTTTGCTTCTTTGGTTCATCGGGCTAAGCGGGACGGTTTTCTAGTTGTTCGAATAAATAAAACTTTTCACTTCCTTTAGCTTCTTGGTTGTCATTTTTATCTTTTTTCAACAATTGTTTGGCTGATTTTCTTGCCATGCTTGTTGGCTGTTTTATCCTTGATGATTCATTAAGTCTTGAATCAGTTTTCGATTGTTCATTTAAACTAACACATTTTATTTTGCCTTTAGCTTGTTGATTTGATTTTTCATACTATGTGGAATGTCGAGACAACATGTCTCGAGAAATGTAGTCCATCAAAAAGAAATTAATATGTTGTTAATTTTACATGTAAATGATACATATATGTTCATTCCAGCATTTTAAAATTTACGCCAATGGAAGACTTGATTATATAGGCCAAGCGTTACGACCTAAGGGGATTTATGGAGTCTTGGAGAATCGGCTTTTTGCTTGATGTCGGTAGTAGTTTTGGGTTACTCTCGTTTTACGGGTATGCAGTGGAATTCGCGAAAACATGATTTGGGAAGTAGTGCGTCGGCCAAATGAAGTCTATTTTGTTGTGTGCAGTAGCGAGAGAATCCCATGATAAAGATTCATAAATATCTAGATGAGAAAACAATCCAAAAACGAGAAGAAGGAAATCTAGATACGGAATTTCAGCTAATAGCACAGGTTGTTGAATAATTAGTATTGATCCTTATATATTCTATTTTATTTTTTGAAAAACAAGAAGAATAAACAACATCTTGATTCTATTAGTTTAACCTAACAATGCGGGACTGGTTTGTTGCAAGATTGACATTCGGATGTCTTTATGTATGTAGATATACGTGAAATGTAGGACATCCGTGACAATGACTATGATGTGAAGTTTGTATGAAGTTTGGTGTGCATGATTTAGAACCATTTGAGTTTCATACTATATGCTACTACTTTGTATTGTGTACATGGACACGAAGGGTAATGATATTATTTATACTATTTTGTAGGCATCGGAAATGAAGAAAGGGAAGAAGAAAGAAATGAAGACCTTGACCTTGCATAAGAAGATCTTTGGATAGGTGATAAATGTAAATATTCTTTAGTTGTGAACATTTTTTGAATATATCTCTAACTGCGGATCTTAAACTTAATTGATCACTTGGATTTTGAATATACTTTATTTTGACAATGAATGTTTATGAAAAGTTTATTTAGTGATTTATATAATTTGTGGTGTATATAGTTTATTATATATGTAATCGGGGCTATGATTTCATCTAAGCCACTATAATAGGTCAATAGGTCGTGGAACCATCACAATATGTCAATGGGACCATTACGGTAGGTCTCATAAACCATTGCAATGAGTCACATAAATTGTTGCAATGGAGGTTTTATTTTTAGTAAATTCTCGACATGTGGATGGCCTATTCGCATGTTGGTTAAGAGTTTTGAATGCCATACATGTAGGAAAAGGCAGGGGAAAGACCGTGGAGGCCACGTTGAACTGTCGCGGGAGGATGGAGAGGCAGAGAACCTCCGCGTGGCGGCAGGTACCCACGGAGGCCTGTCGAGCAAGTATAAAAGCCTCCAAACTTTGATTCTAAATGAAATTTCTTATAATTTCCAATGAGAAATAGAGGGAAAAACAAGAGAGGAGAACATAGACAAAAACCTACAAATTCCTTCAATTACGCCGTTATGCAGCGGTCCCGGGCTTCGGTATAACCTTGGGTAGTGAAGGTATTAGCGTGGCAAAGGCATTCTGCGGGTTTTAGTTTCGTGAGGGTCGGCCGGCGAACCTTCGTGCTACCGAGCTAAGGTAAAAGTGGAATTGCTCCAAATTAGTGTCCAATATACTCCTAGCCCTAAAGTGAGTATTTCTCCCTTATGGGCTTAAAAATGCTAAGTTTTTTGACCGTATTTTGATAAGTCAAAGTTTGGGTTATATATATATTAAAAGTGATTTTCTTTCATAATATTATTGTATTTAGTTCTAATTGATATATATATATATATATATATATATGAATGCGGTTGAGAGAAATAAGCGGAAATGCGGCCAGAGCTACGCCGGTTAGTCGGGAAATCGAAATGAAAGTATGTAAAGCTAGTTATTCGGCAGATAGCAATCCCGATTATAGTAAATGAAGTGAAGTCTAGAATAAAGACACAAGTACGAGTATTGGTTCGATTATGAATCCAACAAGCATGTTTTATAATATTATGTTATATTGAAATAAAAGATGGTAAGCCGATATCAGGCAGTCGGATAATATTTGGATACGGTATATGGCTACATTATGAGAGATCCAGTTTAATGCGAGAAGAATCGAGAATCGTATATCAAAATATGGATAGTACTTTTGAATTGAACATGCTTGCTATACGTGATTATTGTTTTATTGAGACTTGTTTGTGCTGTAGAGGGCACCCTCACACGAGCATCCTTGCCACCGCTAGGTTAGTAAGCGTATTCAAGCCACATTGGTGGGGATATACCACTCGAAGGAGTGGTATGTCGTTAAACTGAAGGGGCGAAGATGGGATGGAGCACTACCCATATGGGGGCGTCAACATAGCATTACGGATACGAGATACGGAATCTGATACAATTTATAGTACGAGTCCTCGGACTCGGACACCGATTATATATCGAGAGGTCATAGTCCGGCTGACCCGGGGGAATCGGTAGAGGTGCTCGTAGTTAGTGGCGAGTGGAGTGATTTACTTTTGGATGGTTTTGACCCAAGTAGGGGTATATAGGCGTGTTGTTTGGCACCTTAGGCTTATGAGGGTAGGTATAGGTCGGTGTATGTTATATATGTATATACATGTTATTTATTAGGCCCGAGCAGCAGGTCGCCACATCGAAAGGTATGCTTCTACCTTACCTTCGGTACATATAAACTTATTTTAGATCACTTCGGCCAAGCTTGATTTAGGATGCTTTTTTTCTGTGAACTACTAGTATTATTGCTTGTATTCAATTATGCTCGATTTCTTTACATACTCGTACCCCGGTGGTGCGCGCGCTGGGGGCGCGCATTACTTTCCTGTAGGTACTCCTGAGATGAGCCGACCCCCTTGTGATCTCGGCCAGCGCAAAGTCATCGGCTCTGTCATCGGAGCTTGATATTTAGAGTCTATTCTATTTTCTATTATTGTATAGTACGGGTAGGTTGGGGCCTGTCCCGACCATCTTATCGATATTCTTAGAGGCTTGGGTTGTATATATTTCCTGTAGTTAGTTGTGCGGGTCGTGTGAGAGTACATGCGATATGTTTGAATTGTTTATGTTGGTAGTGTGGGGCACTTTATCCGATTAATGGTTGGTAGCCTTTCGATCCACCCAGGTTGTTTTAGCTCACGATTGATTTCTCAGTGAAAACTAGTCGGCATGGTGGCCTTGTCGGCCCGCATGAGTTCCTTGATGTGTCGGTCTGGTTGGTTGTTGTTGTTGTACAGGTGGCTATAGGCTTAGTCGGTGAGGGCTATATTCCTGACCGCTATATAGCCGTTGATTCTAAATCATAGTTAGAGCCTCCAGTGCCGAAGTGCTTAGGCTCGGTGGTCTAGCAATTCGGAGTCCTAGTAGGGCACCGGAGTGCCGATCATACCCCCAAGGCGGGGCGTGGCCAGGGTTTTGCTTGGAGTAGTTTCTAATCCAAAATAACTTTTGCAATAGATACAACCCATTTCAATAAAGGAAAAAAACCATTGTAATAGCCTTAATGAACCGTTGCAATAGACACACACAGCGTTGCGATAAAGTCCTATAGCGACGGTTTGGGATTCATTCCAATTTGAAGAAGTTTTCGTCCCACTAGAACAAGAATAACCATTGCTATAACAACATCTATGGCAATAGGTTTTTCTAACTGTTGCAAAAAACCACATTGCTATAGATCAATGGCCCACTTGTAGTGATGAGGCGCCACGGTAAATCATTGCGATAGATCTATGGAAATGGTTTTCCACGATATACGACAATGGTTTTTGTTGTGTTTCCATAGGCCCAATTTCCAGTAGTGTAATGGCGCACAATGTTAGGACTTTCCCAAATTCTTTACTTTCTTGAGCTAAGTAGATATTAGAAAAAAATTACAACAAAGCCTTGATTTTTATGATCATTGCACGACTTGAGGAAATTTGCGGTCACGAAAAGTTAATTTGGAACATATTGATAACGATTAGTTTGAAATCGCTCATGAACTGACCTTGTGATTGAATATAGTCATCCAGTAAGGATGAACTTGATTGTTCGGATAAACCTTAGTTATCAATTCTATAAGTAAGCATTGGGATTAATCATGTGTATGCACGAAGTAGTTATGAACCCGTGGAGAACACTTGCTAGTTATTTGCAAATCTTGATAACAACCACAATTGCAGTCTTGCTTTATTATTGTTTCTATTTATACCCCTCGGTTTGGAGATAGCATACCTAAAAGCTTAAGCCATGCATTAGTCTAGTTCTTCCTGTCTTAGGTGGAATCGACCCCGGCCTGTTTGGGTTCTTTATTGACAATGCCGGCTTCATACTTTGTGGGGACTATGGGTTTATTGTTATCAATGAACCAAAGTTTTGAAAGAAAATAATACAGCTTAACATGTTTGAAATCATAAGTAACATAAGCTCATAGAGGTGATCAATAGGTCAAATATACTATAAAATATGATATGTAAATTTTTATTTACGCCCAGAGTCTACACCGTGGATGGAATACGGTACTTGGAGTCTAAGTAACCCCAAGTTAACCCTTGGTCTATCATACACTAGTATTCTTAGTAAAACATGCATAGCGGAAGCTTTTAAATAATAGCATAAAAGCATTTATGAAAATAAACTGAAAACATAGAGTTTAAGAACATGCAGGAAATTAAAATTTATTACAATTGAAAGCCCTCTAGCTGATGAGTTCTTGGGGACAAGCTGACTAATTATAAATCTACTAAAAAATAACTAACTAAAAGAAATGAAATAAGGCCCTCGAATATTAAGGACTCACACTTCAACTGCGAGGTGGAGGATCGAACCGCGGCAAACTAACGGTCTTGAGTCGAGAGAACTTTGCAAGCTGTATCATGAAATGATGCGACATAAAAATTATGCATCAGTACTTTTAATGTGCATTGTAGAAAGTGAGAGAAGACATAGCTAAATATAAAATAGCTTAAATTGAAATGACATGCAATGACCAACTAATATCTTGGACTGAAACCCTTTCAAGAAATGGTCGAGATAACCTGTCGATGGTCATGGGCATGCCTAAGTCTAAAAGTTCTAAGTCGAAGATACGCGTGCGGGCGGGCGATGCAGCTGGACTGAAGCCCGACTAGTGTGGGAGCCTATAACCGACATATAACCACTTGAGATAGACGTGGAGTCGTGTATACACCAATTGGTAGGATGATATACCTTGCTAGGTAGCAAGGCATGAAGCGTGTCGATCCTGAAGAGTCTAGGGCTAGCGGGCCAAGTAATACTTTAACCTCTGGCCTTAGCGTAGGTGCAGAAGAGATTACAGGTGCGGCGGAACCCGGCCTGCTCGGTGCGAGTCTTACTCCCAGCATGAAGCCTGGGCGAATTACTAAACATAGCTAGAAACTAGGGTCCAATACTAGTTAGGGATATGGCTGAAAGCTACCTGAGAGTCTTATCGGACCCGGTCTACGGGGGTCATGGGCGAGTGGAGCTGCCCCATCTAGAGCGACGTAACCATCTAAGAACAAACTATAATTTGGTAAAGGTCAGGGGTTAGTAGGAGCTATATATCTAAGATGTCACGGCCGCCTAATGGACAATAGCTGAATTTTAATGCGATTGATGCTTAGGAGCTGCCCCGGCACCTCGGGAAAAGGCGAAGTCAAGGCGGTCGGTGGACAAATTATTGTATAGTTTTGAGCAGTTCTATATTCTATGAGGCGAACTGCTACGCGGCTAATAGAGAACCCGACTCATTCCAACAACACGGGAATTCCATAGTATGCAAAAAATTTCAGAAATTAAAGCAATCTTATCCGACAAGACTAAATCATTCTTATCAATGGAGTATTTACTCAACATATAAACAATAAGAATACTAGAAAATTCATCCCAAATCACTACAAACTAGACGAATTTAATACACAAATAGTCTTTACTTGAAAATATAGGGCTTAAATTCACTTTGTAAGAACATCAACAATTGAGGTAAGAGGTGATGGAGATCATATCAATAATAAGAAGGATATCATTTTATGTGAAATTAACAAATAATAACATATAATTTCTTCCTATTCAAGCTCATGGCTAAATTGATAGAGAAACTATGGGAGGGTTTTGGGGACACGAGGAAGAGCAGATTTCCCTTGTTGAATTCCACATACTGTGTTGAAGTTTCTCGAAAGAGCTTGGGCTATTGCAATGGAGAAAAACCTAGGATTGCTTGAAGGGTTCTTTAGATGAGAGCTTACGATTATTTTTGAAAACTTTGAGTAGAATGAGGAATGAACCATTTTCCCCACTAATAGTTCTAACTGTTATGACTAAAGCATTATAGTTTGAAGTTTAGGAGAGTAGGAAATTACTAAAAGTAGCCTTAAAAAATGTTGGAAAAATGGCTAGGTGACCCTAGCAGGTGACCTAACGGGTCATGGTGGTTGACCACGGCTCAAGGTCATGCAGTCAGTACACTTCTGGAATCCTCTATAGGTAACCACGAAGGACATAACAGAGTCATGGTCATTGACCACGATTCATGGTCATTGACCACGATTCGTGGTCATCGATCGTGGACCACACGTCTCCCTTAGAAGTTTCTATACTAGGCTTTTACCACGATTCAGAACAGCAGTGGGTTTTAGTGATAACGACTCGTGGTGACACACAAACAGTGCACTATCTAACTGGCCCGACTAGAGAGTGTGGCGAGGGGACATAATGAGTCAACAATTTTTGATGGCCACGACTTGTGAGGTCTTCATTGGGAGCACTACTTCTCCTGTCTTACTCCTCCTTCTCATGATTTAACGAGTGTTTGGTCTCTGCGACCGTTAGGTGAGTTGTCTGAACTTTACTGCCGAGATTTCAGTTTTTCTAATTTAAGTCCCGTCCTAGTCCTTGGTTTTGGGCAGTAAAATGCTATCTCGCTTGGAAACATTCATCCTCGAATGTTGGAAAACACTTAGGAAAGAAGAGAATAACAATCAAGTTTTTCATCTTGTTCATTTTAACTCCAAAGCGCCGGAATGGCTATAATAGTTTCAAAAATAAAATAAACTGAGCCGAATTGATTTTTATACATACATCCAAGTCGTAAAAGAAACTTATACACATGATTGAATCCAACAACTGAGTCGGTTTCTAGGCAAAACTAACATTTTTAAGGCGTAATAGAGTTGTTAGAGAACAAGTGCGGGTATTTGGCCATTATATTTGCTTCGGCCTCCCATGTAGCTCCCTCAACCTGCTGATTTCTCCATAAGACATTGGTGACTATTTCCTTGTTCCTCGACTTACGAACACGGCGGTCAAGGATTTGCCTTTAGTGCGTCCTCATATGAGAGACTATCTTTTATTCCTACCTTTGTCAATACACAGCGGGGATTTGGATCTCCCGATGCACTTCTTCAAGTGACACATGGAAGCTGGGTGTACGGATGCTGGTTACGAAGCTAATTCTAGCTCATAGGCTACCTTTACGATACGCCTCAAGATTCTATAAGGTCCCATTACCACGGGTAGGCTTTCCCTTCTTGCCATACCTCATCACCCCTTTTAAGGCGAAATTTTTAGAGTAAACCCGGTCATCAACTACAAACTCAACTCTCTTCTCACTTTCGACATAAGATTTACATTGCTCTAAACTATTTTCAAGCTTTCTCGAATGAGCTAAACTTTCTGCATTACCTCTTCAGCTGGTATGGCCCTATCAAGGTAACTTCACCAACCTCGAACCCTTACATAGGAGATGCGCACTTATCCATATAATGCTTTAAATGGGGACATGCAGATCTTTAGAGTGGTAGTTGTTCTTTGTCTGTAAACTCGATAAGAGGCAAATGGTCATCCCAGTTACCCTTGAAATCGATCGCGTATGCTATTAGAATATCTTCTAGGGTCGAATAGTCGGCTCAGGCTTTTGTCGTTACTGCGGGTGAAAGGCGTGGTGAGCTTTGACACGAGTGCCTAGTTCCTTTTGAAAGGATTTGTAGAAGTGCAAGGTGATGAGTCCCTTAGTCTCAAATGATAGATAAGGGCAATGGAGTCAAACTAACTATTGGATGTATAGTCTGGCATAATCCTAAGTTGATGCAATGGTTTTAGCGGGGGAAGTGTGGCGACTTGGTCATCAGGTCTCTGCCACTAAGATTGAGTCATGCGCAGCGAGTACGAAGTAGGCCAGTAATGAAGTCCATATTTACTTCCTCCCACTACCATATGGGTATACTTATATATTGAGTCACGCCTCCTGGTCTTTGATGCTCCACCTTCACTTCTTTGGCGGTTTGGGCACTTAAGTATGAATTCAACAATGTCTCTCTTCATGCCGCTCCACAGTAAATATCCCATATCATGATACATTTTAGTAGCGCTAGGGTGAATGGAGTATCTTGATACGTATTAGCGGCTTAGGTATACGCTATCTCAACTCACCAACATCAAATACACAACTTTGCCTTGGTAGCGGAGCATCCCGTCTCCCCCTTGGGAGAAAACTTCTTCTTTTCTAGGCGCCCTTAAGCAAGTATGATAGGATCCTCATCCTGCTCTGGACTTGACTTCAAATACCAAGGATAGATACGACCCGCTTTGCATTTACAACACCACCTTGGAATTTGAATCCTGTTGCACCTCCTAGCAGGAGCTGAGTCTATGAACATCCTTCGCTAACTCCTTCTTGCTTCCTCAATGTGAGCCACACTCCCTATAGACCATCTTCTTAGGGCGTCAGCCACTACATTGGCTTTACCCTGCGATGATAAGCACACTCATGTCATAGTCCTTTAGCAACTCAACCACCTTCTCGATGCTGAGATTTAGATCCTTCGACTCGGCAAATGCGAAGACTGCGCTGATGCAGCAAGCACATCTCGTGAGTTCTATAAGTAATGCCTCTATAATTTTAGCACGAATACCACCACTTTGCCAACTCCAAGTCATGAGTTGGATAATTTTTTCTCATGGACTTTGAACATGCTGTGGGGTGTAGGCTATCACTTGCCCTACTACATCGGAACGCGTCAGGAGTCCAACTCACGGAAATCTGACTAAACAACCAATCCATCTAGTTCCTTCTAGCAAAGTCCCGAAGCTGGGCGAGTAGTGAGTCGAGTCTTCAACTACTGGAAACTCTTAGACACTCATCCGACCACCAGAATTTCACCTTCTTCTAGTTAACTTAGTCAAGAGATGTTATAGAGAAGCCTTCCACAAACCATCGGTAATATCCATTCAAACCCGAAACTCTAATTTCGGTAGGAGAGGTAGGTTTGGCCAATCTTTCCCTCTTAAGCTATCTTGTGAGGGTCTACTTGTATTCCTTCTGAGACCACATGACTTAAGAAAGTCATGGACTTTAACTAGAATTTGTACTTGCTAAACTTGGAAAACAGCGGTAGTCTGAGCATACATGTCTGATCTTTGGTGATTTGCATGCTCTTCCTCATTGCAGGTATATTGGAATGTCATGATAAATAAAATGATTAAAATATTAGATCTTTGCTTGAAGACCTTTTTCATCAAATCCATAAAGGTTGTTGGGGCATTTGTTAGCCAAAGGACATCACCACCAAACTCGTAGTGATATGCAAGGTTCTAAATGTTGTTTACGTATGTCACACTCTCCAAGCCTTAGCTGATGATACCTGAACATGAGATTGATTTTGAGAAATAGTTGGCTCCACAGTTGGTCAAATAAGTCGTCAGTGCGGGTAGGGGATACTTGTTCTTATTTACTTTATTTGATTGTAGTAATCTATGCACATTTTTAGGGTGCCGTCTTTCTTACGTACGAATAGCCTTTGGGCACCCTAGGGAGAGATGCTAGGTCTAATAAAACCCTTGTCAAAAAATAGCTTAATTGCTCCTTCAACTCCTTAAGCTCGAGATGTAGCCATTGTATGTAAGGAGGGATGGATATGAGGTGAGTTTGCGGGAGGAGATCTGTGCAATCTATTTCCCATTCAGGAACTCAGGGGAAGATCCTCAGGAAAAACGTCTGAGAACTCGTTGATCAATGGGCCCGGGTGGGCCGGTTAGGGTCTCGAGTTGAAATCCTTGACCCAAGCTAGATGATATACATCCCTTGGAGATGGTTTGCAGGCCTTAAGGTAGGGAAATAAACATACGCTTAGGCCCGAGCGTGCCCCGCCCATTCTAACCTTTGGGTCTGTTAGGCGCCGGAACTTGACCAAATCTAGTTACTTGATCCAACTAACGCATAGCGAGTACTAACTTAATCCATGCCAAGGATAAGGTAAAAATGACCATGTCTAAGTCTCACAGTCGGTTGGGATGACTTTATTGAAGCTGAGGCGTATTAGTTTCTATACACACAGCGCTCTAACACTCGCCATTGGGTTGGGAGCTAGGAATGGTTACGAGAGGACCTACGGGCGATATTTAAGCTGGGCCCTTTATGTGAGGAGTCACGAATGAAAGAGTGGCTCCTGGATCTAGAAGAGGCATACACGTCGGATGAAGGCGTAACATACCCGTGACTACGTCGGGTGAGCTCTCTGAGTGCGACGGGAATACAGTGTAGAAATAATTTTGACCTTGTGAGTCATCTTGTGCTGATATCTTAGCACACTTGGTGGTTAAACCTATAGTGATGACATGGTGATTGTGATCTCCCTCGCCGTGAGATGGGCACTCCACGAGCGTCTTTAGGCTGTCCACAACCAAAACAACCCTCTCGAGCCCTAAAGGGAACTCTCTGGGTGATTAGCCACATGGACTGATGGACACCTGTTCCTAGTCTTGTGGAGTGCAGGCCGAGTGCGAATGACCCACCCCTCGATCTGGCCCGGGATTGAAAGAAAAGGTGACATTGGTAGGGTGAGTCTTTGGGGCTCTCTGCTACTATTGTTGTCACTATTGCTGCTGTGTGGGAGGCTACACCGCTAGACCTATGATGTTCTTAATCGTGGCAGTCCTTACATTTGTTCTTTCGCTCCATATCCTTTAGCTTTTCGGCCTCGATCTACACAAGGCATGAGCAATCCAAGTTGGAAGGTCCATATCTTTAATCAACATATTTGTCTGCACTCTTTGAGGACCACATTCGACACCTAGTTCACAAGAATTTCAAAATGTGAGCCACTTGGCTCGTACCTCTGAAATTACTTAGACAACCTAGTAAACTCAAGAGCATACTCCTCTTTTATTTGTTGCCTTGTCTCAAATTCATAAACTCATATCTTTGCCTGGGTGGCTCCCAAGGGAAATATCTGTCCAAGAAAGTTGTGTGGGAACTCTTCCCGCTCCAGCAGTCTGCTCGTGGCCTCTCTTTCAACTGGTCATGCCAGAATTGAGCTACCCCTTTTAGTTGGTGGCATCGGTCGGCCACTTTTAGAAACGACTAACACCCATAATGTGGGTAATCTTCTTGACCTCATCCACGAACTCTTCTGGGTCCCCTACTTCAGATCTTTGAAAAGATGAAGGAGTTTATACGGGTGAGAATCCCTGCACCTACATGACTCTTGCCGAACAGATTGTGTTGCCGACTTACCTACTTGTTCATCGGTTGGTGACTATATTGAGCCCGAGAAGTTGAATGGCATACCCAGTAAAGCGGTAGATACCAAATCATCTTGAGGGGTTGTCGGGGTTGGTGGTGGAGTCTATTGGTCTGGCCCTTCTTCCATTCTTTGCATCTAGGAGGCATGGTTCGCTGAAGCGAAATAGCGCATGAATTAGAGGAATTTCTGGGATTGAACTTTTATGCGATAAAGAGAATGAACAAGAGTTTTACCTAATAACATCTCGTAGCCTCCTGCGTCATAAGTGTGGCGCACACCCTTGAAATGGAATCTGCACTCGATGCGACTTTCGGACATTCGAGGATACTCTAAACCTAGGGATCTTATACGAGTTTGTCTGCCTCGAGTCTACGAACACGGTACTTGGAGTCACAACTAAATGGAGTCACAGCTCGAGGTGTGACAACTCTATCCTACTTGGATTCATTCTGTTCACTAAAGCATCATGCAATCATGGGTAGGGTTAGAAACATGCTTTCATTATTTATTTCATCATCATCACACACGTATCACAAATCACCTCTTCTATGGACTACTCATCCATGGGGGTTTTAGATTCAATTTTTAGAAAAAAAAATTTTATAAGAGAAAACAAGTTAGAATCTTCCCAAGCTTTGTAAATCATCAATATCAGCTCAATCTAATCATATCCATGAATACGAGACATAAGAATCTTGTAATTGATCAAAACCCATACTTGACCATTTATAATTTAACACAATTTGATAGGAATGGGCATGGGTGTGGAAGGAAGGCCTCCTGACCCGTTATGAGTTGAAATGCCCCGTTTTGGAGAGACATGGTAAGGAGCCTGAATGTTAGTGAGAAATGATGGATATTAACCACAACAGATTGAAGCATACGACGAAAATGGTAGTGAGGCTCATTGGATAGAAGTTGGAAGGTTCGGGGGAGCATTAAACAGCTAGGAAGGTACGACCCCGTTGGATCGTAATACAACCCGCCTGTCCTTCCGTTGGTTAAATTCCGAAGAAGGCATTAAATTCATTGAACAAAATTAACTCAAATAATTAAGTGAGTTGTTTCCACAGCTTTATTGGTACCACCCATGGTTTCATTCGGCTAGTTTTCAGGGCGAGGTTCATTAAGGATATTTTACAGCATTTCCACACTTTAAGACCTAAACTACATTATTTTGGATATTTTCTGAGTGTGATAAGATAAGTTAAGTCCTTTATGCATGCGCATTCTCATGCAAATAGCTTAGAAGATTTTGGGAGATTCAAGGTCTTCTTCCCAAGTTTCCATCAATTTAGTTGTGGGTATTCAAGGAGCTTTGAAATTTGATCTTACCCGGGAATGTAAGGTTACAAATGGGTGATTTCTTCCACCCATGCCCAATTCCCAATCAAATTGTGTTAAATTATAAATGATCGAGTATGGGGTTTTGATCAATTGCATGATTCTTATATCTCTATTCATGGGTATGATTAGATTGAGTAGATATTGATTTACAAAGTTTGGTGGATTCTAACTTGTTTTATTATAAATTGAATCTAAAACGCCCATGGATGAATAATTCATAGAAAAGGTGATTTGTGATATGTATTGTGATGATGAAATAAATAACAAAAGCATGTTTTCCTACCCATGATTGTATTGATGCTTTCAAAGTGAATTAATGAATCCAAGTAGGATAGAGTTTTGGGTGATTCCCATGATGTTTAAAGTAATGTTTTTTCCACTGACATGATCTTACCCCATGGTTTGAAGTGAATTTTCCTCAACTCTTATTATAAATTCTAGCTTGTGGTATGTTTAGTAAAGCCTCCTATATGCATGAAATCGTAATTGGGATGTGTATCATTATGAGCTTTGTCAAATAGACAATGTTAAGCTTCATTTACATATGATGTAGAGTCTGTGCATGATGTTATATGAGCTTTGTCAATAGACAATGTTGACTTCATTTCATACGATGTTGAGTTATGCATGATTTCATTTGAGCTTGATGTTCAGACGATGTTGAGCTTCATCAATTAACCATGATGACTTCATTATATATGATGTTGAGCATTGCATGTCTTTGGGAGAAGAGTCGCAGAGCCGGAGTTGGGGTGAATACCCTATGCCCCCAAAATTACGCGCCAACATAGGTTGATACCCATATATTATTGGGACTTCCCTTGTGAGCTATTCCCGTTGATTGGCCGCTTCAACGATATCGATATCATGGTATAGATCACTTCCTTTTGAAAGGTTATGGACTGTTCTACCCACTTGAGTATGTTAGTTGGGACCATGTAAGCTCTATCGTTGTATGTTGGTTAAGTGAAAAAGAGTCTCCATCTACATTGTCCAAGAATTTCATATTCATTACTCATGATGATTATTTATGCATGCATGTTCAAAAGCAGAGTTTGACTCATTGTTTTAGCTTTTGATATAAATATTATGTTTCAGCTTTGAGTCATTCGAGTCAATCATGATGTTATAAAGCTATGTATGGTCATGTTATGATAAGATTATAAATACAGAAAGAATGCATGTATGCCTTTCCTCTCATGTTGAAAGCTTATGATATGATAGACTGTGCAAATAATCACACACCCGCTAGAGCGGTGTGCCTTGCATACTTGAGCACATTCACGTCTGTAGCATACTATTTATGTTATATCATTTCATAATCTGAGGTTTGAGATCTCGAGCTCGTCCTCATCCTTAGTCCATCTCGGCTTACGCTATCGGCTCATTTATGAGTCCTCATCTTCCGGGGGAGCTATTGACAGACTTTTGGGGTTATCTTGAGTTGCGGTACTATTCAGGTTAGTTAGGATTTTGTCCCATAAACCCATACAAATTGTAGAAGGCTTTGGTAATATGTATTACTCGGCTCATTATAAATAAATATTTCTTGGTGTTATGCTATGGTACATTTCCACTATGTTTTATATTTAATATCCGCTTTTTAAATTGAGAATAGTTATATTCAAGTGACATAGGTCGACTTGGGGTCTCTCGGGGTCCCTTGTCCCATGCCTGTCACAGGGCTACGTTGGGTAAGTGACAAACTTTCTATCGAGCAATAGGTTTGAAGTGTCCTAGGGTTTGAATGGCGTTAGGTATAGTCTTTTCATGGGTGTAAGCGTGCCACACTTGTGACGAAGAGGCTACTAGGCGTTTTAGGAAATGTTCCCTTCCTTCATGATCTGTAATAGGTAAGTGAAAAGAAGCCTTTCTATCCTTCTGATTTGTGCTATTCGCAATTGCAAAGTCATGGCTCTGAAGGATGAATGGAAGGAGCAATGGAAGTGGTGAGGGCCACGAGGATGGAAACGGTTATAGGCATTAACCGGCCCCACCGGTTTAGGAGCCCCCAGGCACGGAGCTGGCCGCTCTTGAGTTTCGACGCCATCCAGATGTTGGCGTAGGCCTTGACCGCTCGGGTCAATAAGCGGTGTGCGCATGTTCCTGAGAATGGTAATGCGGCGAGAGTCGGAGACTTTTTGAGAATGAACCCGCCGAAGTTCTTGGGGTGCAAGGTAGATGAGGACCACTTGCGACTTCATTGATGAGATTATCAAGATCACCCGGGTTATGGGGGTGGCTTTGGTGTAGAGTGCACGAGTTAGCGTGCTACCCGATTTGAGGGGTTAGGCATATTTGGTTCGCAGGTGGAAGGACAATAGAGTCGTTGGAGCTGGTTGGTCACATGGGAGGTTTGAGGTTGCATTCCTCGATCGATTCTTCCTCAAGAGATGAAGGAGTTGAAAGTAGTTGAATTTGTGAATCTAGGCAAGGAGGATGAGTGTCGAAAGTATTCCCTTTGGTTCACCCCGCTTATCCTAAATATGCCCGAGTTGTATTTGACCGGCGGAGTGTAGGTGAGTAGATTTGTGCATGGTATAGCGGAGAGATTTGGACAGGGCTTGCAGACGGTATGCTCCATGAGGACATGGACTTCTCCTGACTGGTTTTGTATGCTCATTAGATGGAGGCAGCACATTCGAGGGAAAGGGGAGGCCAAAAAGGCCGGGGGCGAGGACACGAGATTCTCTGTGAGGGAGTCCGGTGGTGGGCACTAACGATGGAGCCACCGAGAGATCATCATCCCTGCATCTTCGGTCACGATGTGCCATCTATGCCCATACATGATCGAAGAGGGCGAGGTCGAGGCTCGAGGGTAATGGCAGTAGGCTCGCGAGACTCCGGTATTTCATCTTGTACGGAGTGCGGTCGAACCTGAGACCAGTGTTTGGCAGTGTCGAGGCTTGTTTTGGGTGTGACGAGGACATATGCTGGTGATTGTTCCCTTTGCGAGACGGGGATCGGGTTATGGGCCGAGGCCGGAGCCTGGTCGCGGCTTCTCCCCGCCACGACACATCGGGGCATCACACAGCATAGTGGCGGCAGCATCGAAAAGATTCTATGCCTTAGCCACACGCCGGGGAAGCGAGAGCCTCACCAGATGTAGTCAGGTATGTTAGTCTTTCATGTTGATTTGTACGATTTGCTAGATCTAGAGGCTGATCTTTGTGATGCCTTATATTGATGAGTAGCTTTAGAGTCGATCGATGTTTTTATGCGAGCCCTTCTCAATTTCAACTCCAATAGGTGACTCGGTTATAGCTAGACGTGTATATAGAGATTACCCATTCCTCAGTTCTTTGCCAAAAGGTTACCTCCAACGGATTTGATAGGGGTTATCCATGACCGATTTCCATGTTATTCTCGGCATGGATTGGCTATATGCATGCTATGCTTGATTAATTGTAGACCGTTCCCGGTAGAGTACAAATTTCAGTGAGTCGGTCTTAGAGAGTGGAATGGTAGTTCGGCTGTGCCTGTAGGTCACTTAATTTTATATCTTAAGGCCGGGAAGATGATTTCCTAAGGGTTGCATGTACCATTTAGTTAGGGTTAAATGCACGTGGAGTCCGAGACCCCAACCATTGATCGGTTCCGATCGTATGTGAGTACAGAGGTCTCTCACGATGATTTTCCAGGTGTACCTCTGAGCAAGGGTGATTTTAGTATGAACCCAGCTATATGCCCAACTTGCGGCCCATTTCTATCTGCCTTACAAAAATGGCCCCCGAGACGAGTTGAAAGAGTTCAAAGATCAGTTAAATACTTGTTTGATAAAGGCTTCATATGGCCGAGTAAGTCTCCTTGGGGTGTACTAGTATTGTTTGTTCGAAGAGGACGGTTCCTTTCGCATGTGCATTGATTATCGGCGGTTGAAAGGTCACCACCATGAACTAAGTGCCTTGCCGGGATTATTAATTTGTTGACTACACTCCAGTGCCAGTGTTTATAGAAGATAGACACTGAGTCGGATATCACCGGCTCAATGTTTTGGAGTGTGATATTCCAAAAACCACCTTCAAGGCTCGGCATGGTCACTATGAGGTTTGTAGTTAAGTCTTTTGGTCCTTGATGCCCACATAACTTTTATGGATCTGATGAACATGGTATTTAGGGCATATCTAAACTGTTCATGATTGTATTTATTGATGATATTCTCATATACTCTCGGAGCGAGGAGGAGCATGTTGCTCACACGAGTAGTGCTTCAAACCCTCAGGATACGGCAAGCTGTATGCAACGTTCAGCAAATGTGAGTTACGGATTTGGGTCTGGCATTCCTAGGCCATGTGGTGTCAATTGAGGTATAAGTAGATTCTCAAAGATCGAGGAAGTAAGTGGCCAGACTAATGAACCCATCGGACATCATGAGCTTTTTAGGCTTAGCGGTTATTATTATTGGAGGTTGGTCGAAGGTTTCTCATCCATTGCAGCCTGTTGACTAGATTGACTCGAGAAAAGGTAAGAGATTCAATAATTCGGAGGCTTGTGAAGCTTCCCGGGAGTTGAAGACTTGACTCACTTCAGCACTAGTGTTGACTCTACCGAGGGTACATACAACTTTGTAGTGTATTGTGATGCTTCGCGGTTGGAATCGGGTGTGTGTTAATGTAGTATGGTAAAGTAATAGCATATGCTCAAAATGACTAAATTCATGAAAAGTACCCACGACCCATGATCTTGAGTTGGCCGCGGTAGTGTTTGCATTGAAGATATGGCGGCATTATTTGTGTGGGGTCCACGTAGATGTATTCACCAATCACAAAAGCTTGCAATATGTGTTCTCACAAAAAGATCTAAATCTTCGACAAAGGAGGTGGTTGGAATTATTGAAGGACCACGACATGGTGTTCTCTACCACCGGGCAAGGCTAATGTAGTTGCGGATGCACTTAGTAGGCTCTCTATGGAGATTATGTCAATTTGGATGAGGGAAAGAAGGAGTTGGTGAAAGATGTTCACTTAGGCTTGCCGAACTAGGAGTTAGATAGATCGGTTGACCGATGGCGGCATTGTTGTGCAAACGAATTCGAGAATCGTCTTTGGTGAATTGATTTCAAGTCTAGGAAAGATGAGGATCCGACTTTTGAGGAAATTGAAGGAAGCGGTGCGAAGTCAAAAGGTGGAGGTTTTCTCCCAAGGGGGAGATGGTGTGCTATGATACTAGAATTCGATATGTGTCCCAGAACATGGATGACTTGAGAGTACAGATAATGCATGAGGCATATGGTACCAAAAAATATTCTATCCATCAGGGATCCATGAAGATGTATGCCGGACTTGCGATAAATCTATTGGCGGGATGGTATGAAGAGAGATATCACATAGTTTGTAGAAAAATGTCGAGCGCCCAAAAGTGAAGGTCGAGCATCAAAGCCGGGAGGCGTACTTCGGTATATCAGCATTTCCACTTGGAAGTGGGAAGAGATTAATATGAATTTCATTACAGGCCTTGCACTCGACGACTTTATGATTCCATTTGGGTGGTAGTCGGCCAGTTAACTAAGGCTGCACACTCTCTGCAATTAAGACCACAGTTCGGTGGATGACTATGCTAAGTTGTATATTCTAGGATTGGTTCGGCTTCTGAGTTCCCTTGTCTATTATCTCGAGACCGAGGTTCTCGGTTACCTCTCAATTCTAGTGTTCTTTTCAAAAGGGACTTAGGACGCAAGTTAAGCTCGAGTACAACCTTCCATCCGTAAGCAATAGCGAAACGAACCATTCGAGATTCTGGGATATGTTGAGGGCATGTGTTATGGATTTCAAAGGTAGTTGGGATGATTTTCCCTTGATTGAGTTTGCCTATAACAACGAGTTATCACTCTAGTATCCGAGATGGCACCATTCAAGGCTGCAGCCATGGGCGAGAAGGTGTAGATCACCCATGGGGTGGTTTGAGTAGGTGAGGAAGCCATGATAGCACCCGATTTGGTTCATGAGGCCATGGTAAAGGTCGATTGATAAGGAACCGGTGGAAAACTGCTCGAGTCATCGAAATCGTATGTTGATGTGAGGAGGAGGGATTTGAGTTTGATTTGGACTCTTGGGTCTTTCTAAAGGTATCTCCATGAAGGAGTCATGCGGTTCGGAAGAAAGGAAACTCATGCTTACGATATGTTGGTCCCTAGAGTTGTGAAAATGGTAAAGTAGCTTATGAGTTGGACTTTCCATTGGAGTTGTCCTTTTCGAGTTTATCCTTTGTCATTTATGTGTCACTTTTGAAGAAGTGTTTGGGTGATCGGCCTTGGTAGTCCGTGAAACTGACATTGGGGTGAAGAAACGGCTGATTATGAAGAAATTCCGTTGAAATCTTGGATCGTCAAGTTCGAAGTTGAGGAACAAATAAATAGCTTCAATTTAAGGTCTTATGGAGAAATCAACTTGTTGAGGGAGCAACGTGGGAAGTTGAAGCAGATATGATGGCCAAATATCCACATTTATTCTCTACCCGGCTCGATTCAGACTTTAGGTATCGATTTCTCCCTATGACTCTATCTAGTCTTCATGTTCAGTTCATGTGTACAAGTCTCTTTTGTATTGTATTGATGTGTATGTGAGGTATGAGATCATTTTGACTATATGGTTTTATTCCGGAGGTAGTCATTGATGAAATTTGATTAAAATGATCAATATATGGTTATGATAAATTGTATGTTTACATTGTTTCTTTTTCCTACATTCGAGGATGAATGTTCCCAAGGAAGATATTTTAATACCCCAAGAAGTTCTTGAGTAGACCTAGTGAGTTAAAATGCAAAAGCTGGCACGGAAGTTGGAAAAGCTTGCGGGGCGATAGGTACCATGACCCATGGTAAGTAACCGGGAGCGCGTCATTAGTGGTCGTGAGTTCAGAAGTCGTTTAGGCATTAGAGGTAAACAATGGTTTTATTCAGCGACTCATGGTAGTAACCACGTGTGGAAGAATCTGACCGGGTTATGCAACGACCGTTGGTTGATACGACCCTTCTGGTCGTCCGGGTTGGTTAATTTAGAAGAAGAAGACATTCAACAATTCATTCAATGAGAAGATTAGAATGGTCTGGGTTGTTTCCATGACCCATGCCACCCATGGTTTCATTCGGCGGATTTTGGGCGAGTTCATTAAGGAGCACTCCTAGAAAAGCTTTTCTACGCTTTAAGACCACTACAAACTATGTCATTTTGGATATTTTACTGCGAGTGATAAGATAAGTTATGTCCTTTATGCATGCTCATTCTCATGCGATAGCTTAGAAGATTTTGGGAGATTCAGGTCTTCTTCCCCAAGTTTCCATCAATTTCTTTGTGGGTATTCAAAGAACATTAAATTAGGTCCATTTACAGGTATGTAGAGTTTTAATGATCTTCCTTCCACACCCATACCGATTCTTATCAAATTGTGTTAAATTATAAATGATCGAGTATGGGGTTTTGATCAATTGCATGATTCTTATGTACGTATTCATGGATATGATTAGATTGAGCTAATATTGATGATTTACAAAGCTTGGGCGGATTCTAACTTGTTTTCTCTTATAAAATTTTTTTTTCTAAAATTGAATCTAGAACCCCATGGATGAGTAGTCCATAGAGAAGAGGTGATTTGTGATACGTGTGTGATGATGAAATAAATAATGAAGCATGTTTCTAACCCTACTCATGATTGTATTGATGCTTTCAAAGTGAATTGAATGAATCCAAGGAGGATAGCGTTTTGGGTGTTACCCACATGATATTTTAATGTAATGATTTTCCTCGTCATAAGCTTACCCTTGGTTTGAAGTGTATTTTCCTCAACTCTTATTATAAATTCTAACTTGAGGTATGTTTTAAGTAAGAGTCTCCTATATGCATGAAATCGCAGGTAGGATGTGTGTCATTATTAGCTTTGTCAATGAGACGAACGTTAAGCTTCAATTACATATGATGTTAAGTCTATACATGATGTTATTATGAGCTTTGTCAATAGACAATGTTGAGCTTCATTTCATACGATGTTGAGGTATGCATGATTTCATTTGAGCTTCGTCATTAGACGATGTTAGGCTTCATCAATTGGCGATGTTGAGCTTCATTATATATGATGTATAGCGTTCCATGTTTTTGGGGAAGAGTCTATGCCAAGCCGGTTAGCGTCGACACCCTATGCCCCGAACTGCATGCGTAGGTTGCTGCTATTATATTATTAGGACTTCCCTTGTGGGAATATCCCGGCCCGATTGGCCCTTCAGCGATATACGTGTCATGGTATCGTCCATCACCTGTAAAGGATTATGGGCGGCTCCCCCCACTTGAGTGTGATAGGCTGGGACCATGTAAGCTCTATGTGGTATGTCGGTTATTAATGATCTCCCATTGTCTACATCATTCGGTTTTGCATATTCGTACTCATGATGATTATTTGTGCATGCATGTTCACAAAGCAGAGCTGACTCATTGTTCATCTTTTGATATAAATGTTATGTTCAACTTTGAGTCATTCGAGTCAATCATGATGTTATAAAGCTACATATGGTCATGTTATGATAAGATTATGAATACAGAAAGAATTCATGTATGCCTTTCCTCTCATGTTGAAAGCTTATGATATGTTATGAAGCATTTTTAATAATCTACCTCGCTAAGCGGTTTTACTTACCTTGCAAACTGATACATTCCACACTCTTGACCGCATACTTTACGTGTTGTATCGTTTCATGTCCCAGTTCGGATCTCGAGGCTCGTCCTCACCCTTAGTCCATCTTAGCTTGCGCTATCAGCTCATTATGAGTCCTCATGTTCCCCGAGGGTTGTTGACAGACTTTTAGTATTTTTGAGTTAGTTGGGATATTTGTCCCATCAGCCCATCATATGTAGTAGAGCTTTCGAGACTAGTATGTAGTACTCGCTCTTGTATACGTCCAGTATTTCATGGTGTTATGCTATGGTTACGTTTCCCCTATGTTTTATGTTTAATGACCCCCTTGTTTAGTGAGAATAGTTGTATGCATGTCATGGAGTGCGACTTGGGGTCGTGTCCCATGTCTACGATACAGGCCTCGTTCGTGTCGTGGCCGATTACCAATGATGACGACTCGTGGTGACACTCATTAGGTGCATTGCATAACAGCGGCTAGGAGGGCTAGTGCGAGGGACATAACAAGTCGTTCGAGGTGACCTTGTTTCGTGAGTTCTTTCGTTGGGAGCACTTTGCTTCTCCACCACCATGCCACTCCTCCTTCTCATGGCCCGGCCTAACGAGTCGTCCATGTCTCACAATGACCGATTAGGTGAGGTCGTCACAAAGATATTTACGTAGATTTCAGATTTTTTCGATTTAAGTCACGAATCTTGTGCTTGGTTTAAGGGCATTACAATTTTGAACATGAACAACTTAAAATCATGAGGAGCATTGGGAGATTCTCATACGGCACCATCATAAATGAGCACATGATGCCCAACTATCTCTCTCAAGTTGGCGAGGTCGTTCTAAGCCTTGCCAAAGTGAAATGATAAGCGTGAATATCACTCATGAGCCCAATCGGGTGGGGGAATCACTATCTAGCGAGGTCCCCTATTATAATCATATATGGTGGCATGTAGTTCTAAGACACAGGTGTCTTTGAACCCCCATCTCTTGGATGCTAAATACTACTCCTTAAAAATGCATAGTGCTCTCATAGTAATAATCATGAAACATACTTGCTTTTGCATGGGCTAGTTAGAAATTATGATACTGATAAATTACTTAACATACATGAACTAGACATGAAAAAGCAATATCGAAACGAGCCATGATACATAAGCTTGAGATTTATAGAAATTCATGCATAATTGGTGATTCATCATAACATGAAAACATACATTCATGAAAGATTTTGATAGAAAAACATGTAATTAAAATCATAAAACATAATTTAGAATATAAGTGAATTATAATTGAAATATCATGAAGCTTGCATCAAAATTGAATGTAACCCTAGATTTATAAGAAATTCATAAGTGAAGAGTTGAATTTATGAAATTGATTTGAGATTGCTTATGATTGTGGATGAAATCCCCCATTCATAACCCTACATACTTGGCTTGAAGAGTCCCTTGAGTTGAATTGAAGATCGATAAAATTTGAGAAGAGGATGAAGAACTTATGTCTTGGAGCATTTTACGCCACATTTGATGCTATTAACTATGAATAAATGCAAGTTCTTGAGCAACTTTTGTTAGATTTGTTTGTGTTTGTGTTGTTTGTATGAAAAGCGATCTCGGGTTGAGATGTTTGGAAAAAAGACCAAAAGTGCAAAGTGAAGTCATACTCCCCTACATCTAAGACCTTTGATCATTCTTGTTGCCAAGTGGTACACAAGCGATGCAGTCCATAGGATCTATTCGAGAAAGAAGGACCTGTTACCATTTTTGTTCCTCTGCGAGTAGCCTCATTATTAGCTAGCTCTGCCCTCTTGCTCTTGCGCTCCTCTCTATCCTTCAACTTATCCTCCTATTAGCTGTTGGTCATATACCATAAGCTTGAGATGTCTGTTTCGTAGAATAGTGCTTACCTTTTACACTCTTTCTTCAACAGAACACAACTTTCTCATTCTGGCCCTCATGTCCGATACCATCTCCAGAGCATATCTTGATAATTGAATGAACTTAAGAATATATTCCTTAATACTCATGGTGCGCTGCTTAAAGTTCACAAACTCTTTAGCCTTAACTACTCTCAATTCCTAGGGAAAGAAGTTCAAGAACGCCTCCTCAAAACTATCCCAGGCAATTGGAGACGCTTTCTCACCAAATCCATTTGCTCCCATTGCTCATACCATACACATTTGCAACATCCTTGAGATGATAAAAAATCAAATTCCACACTCTGTCATTGTTTCATGCATTGCCTTCAATATCTTTCAGATCTCATCAATAAAGTTCTAAGGGTCCTCATCAATGATGAGTTGGTAATTTACCAACTAATTAGACTTTTAAATGTGAGCTTTTGCTTGATTATCAAGTCATTTAGGAGGATTTTGTGCTCTTTCTCTTTTCTTTTTTGTAGGAATTCAATTTAAAGAGAGAGAGAAAGAAATTGAACAAAAGTATGAAGTGCGAAGAAAGGGGACCTACGTTCCGCGAAAGGACGATGAAATGCCAGTCAAACACGGAGCACACTCTTTGTGAAGTGGGCATAATAGAAACGGCATACACGAATGGCCACCGGTGGAACGCAGTGACTCATAGAATGAAGGCGTCTTCGGGAGGAGGCAAATCACTGACACAAATTTGTGGAGCATTTTTAACCTATTTCTATAATTCTCTAAAAGGTATTGAACATTCCATTCAGTTGTATAGTTAGAGAGAGAGAAATATTGAATATTTTTCTTCTTCTTCCTCAAGGTACAAACCCCGTACAGAAGACAATTTTTGAGCTTTCTATTCACTCGTAATGATGAATTTATGAATTTATTTGTCAATATGCTTTTGTATTAATCATCTATTAGTAGCTAGATATTTTCGAGGGATGTGTGCATGATTGGAGATAGGTGGATTTGGTATTGCAATATTATTCTTGTAATTACTCACATTTAGTATAAATACGATGTTTTCTCCCAAGTTATAATTTAATTATCCATACTTGTAAATGTGGGTTATGTCTTGGTATGACAGGAACATATGCCGGATCTAGACACGGAACCTAGAACTATAATCGACTCAAAATTGACTCATGGAATAAACATGGCAACTAAATCTCAAAGTAATAAATCCGAAAATCAAACATATGAAATAGCGAAATCCGAAAAATCTAATAACATCTGAACAACGGAATATTTAACAGCGAGTCCAAGGCAGACCCATGCTATGCGATAAGCCTCTACAATCTAACGAAGTTGATGGGACACCACCCCAACTAACTTATAAACTAAAACTAAAAATATTGATAAAGCGGTAAGAAAAGGTCCTCGAAGGATGAGGACTCACCAACCGTTGAGAGATGCTAACTGAGATCGCTAATGGCGAGGCGAACATGGACATCAAGCTTGTATCGGGAAATGATACCACATTGAGTATGTGGTAAGTACTTGAAATATATGCAGTATTCAAGGTAAATAAAATTTCTAAGTAAGTAAAGATAAAATCATTCATATTATAAAACATTTCATCATAAGATTATGAGAAGTCGAGCTTGCATGCTATTATCTAAGAACGTGAAGTAAACATGAAAAGAATATCATAAGCTGATTGAATGACCCCAAAGCTTAAGTTATTAATCATAAGTAAAATTGAATATTGGGTCAAACACATTGAAAACATAATATAATGGCCCAGTGAACATGCATAACCGAAATCATGAGGAACAATGGGGAGCTCATCATATAAGCGACATTACCACGACGGTGCCCGTGGTCCCAATTATTACACACACTCAAATGAAACGGAGCGAGTAAAAGCTTTGTCGGGGCTAAGGGCTCTACCATGATATCGATATAAAGCTGAAGGCCCCTCGCGGGTAGGGAAGGCTCACAAGGGAGAGGTCCCAAATAATTTGGAATATATATCTACATTGAGTACGTAGTTACGAGGCACGGATTCTTGAGACCCGCTAGCCTACTCGGTGCTAGACAATCCTCCCAAAGCTGTCACGTATGCTCTCCATCATTTTCAACAAAGCTAAACCATCGTCTTTTTATAAATCTAAATCATAACATTACATACATAATGAAAACATAACATGAGGAGCCTTGACTCAAACCATACCACAAGTTGAAAAATTGAAGTCTAGACTCAAAAACCATGCGGTAAGTAATAACATGAATTAAAGTAAACCATGAAACATACTTGATCATATGGTCTTTCACAAACTTATACATGCTTTGAAATAGACTTAATAGTCAAACTCATGAATATAAACATGGGTAATTTGAAATCATACTTTCAACATACTTTAAAACATAGATCATAATCTCGACTCTTCATGAACTTTCATACTTGGGCATCATATTTTAAAATAATGAAACCATTATTTGTAATTGAAATCATTATAAAACATGCTCATAGATCATAAAACAACATTAGAAACCTGAATAGAATTTACCCATAAATATGTCATAGAGAATTTCACAAGTTGGGTTAGTACCCCATAGATTCATCAACTTAAATTTCCATGAATTAGAAGAGAATTTGGGCATAGTGAAAGGAATACTCCCATTCATAATCCTACACACCTATAAAAATCTGATTTCACACTCTTTCTTGATTGCCCAAGAGATTTGGGGAAGAACTGAAATTCTCATGCTTGATCTCCAATGATGCACTCTAATCTTGCATGCATGGTATGGAAAGGATTATGATAGGTTAAGTACTCTTAAAACCCTTCTAACTGAGTTTAAAATGATGTAGTTTAGGACCTAAGGGCTTAGGGTATGTAAACACCCTTAGTAAATGTAGAAAAAATGGACACCGCCGGTCACCACGAGTGACATCACGACTCGTGATGAACTTGGCGAGTTGTTGAGTCCCCGGTCGTTAAGTCATGCACTTAAAATTCAATTTCCAACTCGGCTCTGGTCAAAACCAACTCCACGAAGTCGTGGAGTCACATCATGACTCGTGGCTACCTTTCCTTGATCACCCGGACCACAAGTCTTCACCAACTTTTTCTCACTTCGCCCAGGTCACTTAAGAACTCATGATATCTCCCAACAGTACTTGGACAACACATTCTATGAAGTAGGAGCAGTATTTTCTGCTTTCTTTGCTTAAACCTTGGTTCTTATCTTAGGTACTTTCAGGTATTATAATATCTCCCCCTTGGGAACATTCTTCCTCAAATGTGAATAAACATATTGAAAAGTTGGGAATGGCTTGTCATCCCAAATACATAACATCTAAAGGCGCGCGAATGCCTTGACTTGACTGAAATACATGGCCGAACTAAATTCATGAATCACACATACATGCATTGACATGAAAGAAACTGGATCACATGGCGAACATGAAAGCTGAATAGAGTACTAAGGAGGAAAGCGATACCTTAAGAATTTAGATTGACTTAGGAAGGGAATAGATGCCAGTAATTAGCCATCATATACGCTGGCTTCCCATAGCTCCCTCGGCATCTTGATTTCTCCCACAAAACCTTTACTAAAGCTACTTAATTGTTTCTTAGCTTGAAGCACGATGATCAAGTATTTCAACCGGAACCTCTTCGTATCTAAGGCTATCCTTCACACCTACTCTCTCTACTAGAACAACCTAAGACGGATCACCCATGCACTTCTTTAAAAGTGATACATGGAAAAATGGATGTACTAAAGATTAATTGGGAAACTCCAATTGATAAGTCGCCTTGCCAACACAATCTGTCTGAGGCCTAACATAACGAGGACTAAGCTTTCCTTCTTTGAGAACTCTCATCACTCCCTTTATGGAGATACTCGAAAGCTTGTCATCAAATTCAAACTCATGTTTCTCTCCTCCTCATACGGCACTTAGGACTTTTGAAGACTCAAAGATGTTTCAACCTTTCCCTTATAAGCTAGGAGCCCCTCCATAGCCTCATGGAATTAATGCTGGTCCCTATCAATGCTTAGCTTCAATGACTTCAAACCAACCCAATAGGAGATCTACACCTCCACCCATAAAGAGTCTCAAACGGAGCCATACGAATGTTGGAATGGTAGTTGTTGTTATATGCAAAACCAATGACAAGTAAATGATCATCCCAACTACCTTTAAAATCAATCACACATGCTCTCAACATGTCTTTAAGAGTACGAATGGTCCACTTGGCACGACCATCTATCTGCGGTGAAAACTTGTACTAAGCTTGACACTTAAGTACCAAGTCCCTTCACGAAATGATCTCAAAAATTGGGAGGTGAGCTAGTACCTCTATACGATATGATGGAAAAAGGGCACTCCATGCAGCCAAACAACTCTAGTTATACAATTTGGTAATATCCTCCCTTGAATCGAGTAGTTTTGATCGGTAGAAAATAAGGCGCCGTAATCCAAACCTATCTACAACCACCCAAATAGTGTCGTACTATCGATGAGTATGATGCAACCACTGTAGAATTACATATTGATTTCCTCCCACATCTAGGTAGGGATGATAATGTCTTGAAGCACACCTCGGATCTTTGATGCTCAACTTTCACTTGTTGACAAATCGAACACATAGCCACAAACTCATCTACGTCCTTCTTCATTTCATTCCACCAATAGACTTCCTGTAGGTCATGGTACATCTCGGTAGCACTTGGATGTATAGAATATTTTGAACCATGAGCCTGTACAGCATTTGGTCCCTCAAATCAGCAACACCGAGTCATAAACAACCACGATATCGTAGTACACCATCTTCACATTGGGAGAAAACCTCCACCTTCGATTCTAAATCGCCTCCTTCAACTTTACCAAAAAAGTCCTCATCTTTCCCTAGCCTTGACTTCAGTCACCAAGGAAGATTCTGATCTATTCTAAATAATAAAATACTATACTATTTGAGTCAACAAGATGAACTCCTAGTGGTTCAAAAGTGATACACATACTTCACTAACTCTTTCCTCCCCTAAATCTACATAGGACACACTCTTCATAGAAAGCACACTAGAGCATCTGTCAACATATTACCCTTTCTGGATGATAAATGAAACTCATATCATAATCTTTAAGAAGCTCCAACCACTTTCTTTGATGTAGATTTAGATCCTTCTAGGTAAACATACTGCTGTAGTTTTTATGATGCATAAACACATCCCACATTGACCCGTACGAATAGTTTCTCAAAATCTTCAAGGTAAATACTATCGCTTCCAACTCGAGGTCATGAGTCGGATAGTTCTTTTCATGGACTTTTAGCTACCTAGAAGCATTAGGCTATAACCTTACCATGCTGCATTAATACGCAACCAAGGTCGACCTCGAGGCGTCAAAATATACCACGAATCTATCGGTACCTTCGAGTGGGAGTCAACAACGCGGCGAGGTGAGTGGAGTCTTCAACTCTTAGAAGCTCTTCTCACAGAGTCGGCGAGCATTGAAACTTCACTTTCATGCAGGGTTAAGTTAGTAAATGGTGCTGCAATGAATAAAACCCTTCAACAAACCTCCTATAGTAGCCGGCCAAACCCGAAGCTCCGATATCGGAAGGACTAAAGCTGGTCTAGGCCCATTCTTCCACGGCTTCTATCTTTTGAGAGTCAACTTGTACACCCTAACTTGACACCACATGGCTAGAAAATGCTAGTGAGTTTAACAAAAACTCACACTTCCGAATTTAGCATACGGTTAGCGTCCTTATGAGTCTGTACCACCCTCAGAGTGATGACATGCTCCTCCTTGCTCAGAGTATATGAGAATGTCATCTATGAACACGATAACAAACATGTCCAAATATGGTTTGAACACCCTATTCATCAAATCCATAAAATTCGTAGGAGCATTCTTTAGTCCAAAATACATAGCTACAAACTCAAAGTGACCATCTGGGTGAAAGGCTATCCTCAAGAATGTCACTCTCTCTAACTACGAGTTGATGACATCCGTATGCGAGGTTTATCTTTGTAAAGAACTTAGCACCTTGAAGTTGGCTGAACAAGTCATCAATACTAGGGATAGAATGCAGTGCTTGGCGTGACCTTATGTAATATCCCAAAAACTCTAAGATGGGCAGAGTTGAAATGGAAAAGCGGGCCTACGCACCGGTTACGAACGAGGTAGTCCCATGACCTTTGGGGTGCACCATGAGTCATGTAGTGACTCATGGGGAGGGTTTCAGTCTTAGTTTAAATTTTAGTTTCCCGGGGTGGCCAAAGTTTTATCACGAGCCAAGATCAGCACCACAACTTCGTTATGTCGGCGGTGGTTAGGGATGCTTCAAAGATGAGAAGTTCGGCAGTGGTGGTATGGGTTGGGTCAGCACGAGTCTTTGTGTATCTCATGGTGACCTCATATGAAAAATGGCAGTTTTGATCATAATGACAGAGCGGCAATTCATCCCCAGTCCACGGTCGTCCAGTCCCTCATTAGGGCCCCGGTAATGTGCATTTTCTTCTGCGAATTTATTAAAGGGAATTTCTGTAATTCCTAAGTTCCTAAGGCCTACACTACTTCATTTTAAGCTTAGTTAGTATTGTTTTAAGGGAGTTTATCTCATTCTAAATCACTCTTCTCTATACATGTAAGACTAGAAGGTTCTTAGGGCGGTCAAGGCCTAAGATCATAATCCTCTTCAAATTCGTTTGGGTATTCAAGGAAGAGTGTAAAAATCAACTTACCCGGTATGTGAGGCTAATGAGACTATTTCTTCACTCTCATGCCCCAAACTCTTCTCAAATTCCATGGATTTCAAATTCTAGAATTTAAGTTTCATGATCTAGAGCTTTTATTCCAATTCTTTTAAAATTCCTATGATCTATTCATGGATTAATCCCTTTCATGTAAATAATGTATTATGATCTATGGACAGAATTTATAACTATTTTTATTATTAAATTATAGTTTCAAATTTTTAATTAAATTACATCCCAATTGTGTAGGTTCTTATGAAAAGTCAAGTTATGATTTCATTATGATCTTGATCTAAATTTAACAATTATAGTTGCTGCATGCTAGAAGTATAATTATCCTATATCAATCGTCATGATTCCCACAAATATAAATACCATGTTTTACATATATACATTATGATTTTGATTTATATTCTGGTTGATTCACGAGCTGCTGTTCCTTATACTGAAAACTTAGTACCAATTATTATAATTTTAAAGCATATCTTTATTATCATATGAAAATTATATATGTTTTAGGGTAGTATTGCTTGCCGATTGGACAGTGATCCAGCATGCCCGAGTCTCAAGGCTTCTACGCGCCAATGTAGTCATGATAGGACTTCACTTTGAACTATCCCTTTTTGCCCAATTGGGCCTTTCATGAAGTAATATCACACCTATTTTCATGGTTATACCTTTGGCAGAATACGAACACCCTCCAGAGCTAGGGGTTTTACGGGTGGGCTCCATGTGTGCTCATATGGTATATGCATTTATAAATCTCCCATTTTTTCCTCATGATTTATGCATGGTTATGTTATATTATCTTGGCTCAAGTCATGTTTAGAAAAAGGCATTCTCTTATGAATACGATTATGACTTATTTACAAATGTTTTGAAAAACCTTAAACCCCTATATTTTACATTATGATACTTATGTTATGTCATATTTGTCCTACTCATATGACTCTTATGTATTTTTAACTATTTGTTTTACTTACTTTGCATATTGATGCATTCCAGAAATGTAATAGCATACTCGATGCTATATCATTTCATGATATAGATGCAGATCGATCCTCAGCCATATCTTTAGTCTTATTTACCCCTTAGACCTATCCGGCTAGCATTGGTGAGTCCTCATCCTTTAAGGACATTAGGTTATTATAGTATGTGAAGTTCCCTTTCAATTTGAGACTTTGTCAAGCTAGTTGGGGTGCTATCCCATCGGCTCATTAGTTATGTTAGAGACTTTTCGAGACATTATGTAGAAATCATCTTATCATGTATGATTCTATTCTAGTTTGATTTATATGTAGACTTGATTATTATATATGTTGATCTTGCCTTATTATGTTAGCTTAGGCGTTATGTTCATGTGTGGGTCGATTTGGAGACCTCGAGGTTTCTTGTCCCATGTCTCGAACTAGGCCCCTAGCTCGGAGTGTGACAAACTTGGTATCGAGCATTAGGTTTGAAGTGTCCTAGGGTGTCACGAAGACACATTAAGTAAGTCTTTTCATAGGTTTGAGACGCTCCCTCACTTGCCAGCGAAGAGGCTACAAGACGATTAGGAAATGTTTCATTCTTTCACGATCTATGTCGTGCGATGAAATGTCTCTCTATCCTTCTAGATCATGCTATACGTGTTTACATAATCATGCCTCCTTGCCGAGATAACAAAAGAAGAAACGAACGAGAAATGGCCACTAGAATGGCAATGGAGATGGGCTGGCCAGTCTCCGCCCAAGCCTATGAGGAGCATGTACTCAAGTCCCGGTTGCCCACATTGAGTTGATTTGCCATACGAGATGTTAGCCCGGAGACTTGGCTTGCTTAAGTCAGCTCAGCTGACAGTAAGCATGTCCCATCGGAATGGGAATGCGCGGCAAAGGCTTAGGGATTTTACGGCACACCTCCGGCGGAGTTTCTTGGGTCAAAGGTGGGAGAGGATCCTCATGAGTTTATTGATGGGATTCGGAGAGATGGTAAGTGTGTCGATTTAGCCTCGTATCGATTAAAAGGGATTGCCTTTTATCTTGGTTTAAGCAATGGAAGGATAGCCGGGAAGTTGGGCAGCTATTGGTTGGGAGAGTTTCATGTCACATTTACGGGTGGAATTCTTCCCTCGTGAGATAAGGGAGTAAAGCAATGGAGTTTGTGAACTTGACGGTAGCAGTCAAGGAGTAGGCTTTGGAGTTCACTCATTGGTCCAAGTATGCATCGAGCTAGTGGCTGATCAAAGAGCTCGGTGGCAGTGTGTTTATGGAGTGGCGAACTTCTGAACAGGATTGTAGGATCGCCATGCTTCATAGGGATATTTTCCTCGGATGGTTTTGCACCGGCATATAGAGCGATTACATCTTAGAGAGAAGAGAGAAAGACCAGAAGGACTAGGATAGATAGTTGGGTTCACTTATGAGATGTCGATAGCGATTCTGTATGGTCCCAGCAAGGTCATCCCACCCAGAACACCATCATCATCCAATGTCTGTCCAAGACTCAACGTGATTTGTGAGGTAGGCGTCGAGGCTCGAGGGGATAGGGAAGCAACGCGGGGAGGTCACCACGTTCCTAGCTTGTACAAGGAGGGTGGCAAGAACCACCAAGGGAGGAGGTGTTTAGTTGGTTAAGAACGCTTATTCGGGTGTAGTAAACCTAAACATGGGCTTAGGGATTTCCCTTCAACCAGACCAGGCGATGTTAGGGCCCGTACCCCAGCCACTAGTTCAGTAGCTCTAATAGCATATCACTTCCGGTAATTATTGCTTCTACTAGCTAAGTTGGCGGCTAGTGCCGAACGGGTTCTATGCGCTCTCGTCATGATAGGACCTAGAAATTTCTCCCAATGTGGTGGCGAGTATGTTACGAGTATTCCACCTTGATGTATATGCATTGTTAGATCCGAAGGAGCTACTTTGTCTTTTGTGATGCCCTATGTTTCTAGTAGTTTCGGACTTGAGTCCTAAAATCTTATAGAAAACCTTCTCGATCTCTACTCCGGTTGGTAGTTCGGTCATAGCTAGGCGGGTGTATAGAAATTGCTCTGTCACCCGATCTTCCAAAAAGTCACCTCAGAATATTTAGTAGGTTATCCATGTGGAATTTTGATGTTATCTCGACATGGATTGGTTATTTTTCATATGTCTTAGTATTGAATTGTAGAGAACCCCTACGTAAAGTTATATTTTTGGGTGAACCTTCCCAGTCTTAGAGTGGAAGGAGTAGTTACATTTGTGCTTGTAGGTTAATTTCCTATCTTAAGGCGGAAAGATGATTTCTAAGGGTTGCGTGTACCATCTAGTTCGGGTTAAGGATGCTACGTCAGGAAACCCGAGCTATCAAGTCGATCCACATGGTGGTGTAGTACGAAGTGTTTTCAGATGATCTACTAGGAATCCCTGATATGGAAATTGATTTTGATTTATACCTCGATACACAGCCTATATCTGTTCCTCCTTATAGAATGGATCTAGTTGAGGTTAAAGGAGTTGAAGAAGCGATTGAAATACCTTTTAAACAAGCATAAAGAAAATCCCCATGGGGTGCACTAGTTCTCTTTGCACAGAGAAGGATGATTCTCTTCATATGTGCATTGATTATTGACAATTGAACAAAGCTACCATCAGAATAGGCTGTCCTCTTCCTAGGATTGTTGAATTTTCTTGACCGGCTTTAGAGTGCTAAGTGATTTTCAAAGATAGATCTCGAATCGGTCTACCATCGACTCATGGTTTTAGAGTGACATCCCAAGTACGGCCTTCAAGACTCGGTATGGTCTTTGTGAGTTTGTAGTTATTTCTTTTGGACTAACAAATGCAAAGCAGCTTTTATGGATTTGATGAGCAGGATGTTCAAGCCATATTTTGATATGTTCGTGATTGTGTTCATAAATGATAATCTCCTTATACTCTGCGGAGGCGGAGCATGCCGCTCATTTGAGGTGGGTCTACAAACTCTTAAGGATTGTCAATTGTATGCTACATTCAATAAATGTGAGTTTTAGTTGAACTCAGTGGCGTTTTTGGGTCATGTGGTGTCAAGTAAGGGTGTACGAGTAGAGACTCATAAGATAGAAGTGGTAAAAGGTGGCCTAGACCGGTGTATCCTCCCGAGATATGAGGGTTTTTTCTTGGGCTTAGATAGTTATTATCGGAGATTTGTTAAGAGGTTTTTCAGTATTCGCGGCAGATTGACTAAGTTGACCAGATGAAAGTGAAGTTTGTTTATTGGAGGCATGTGTGAAGAGCTTCAAAGAGATTAGAGGCTCGACTCACCTCAACACAAGTGTTGACCCTACGAGGGTACCGATGGGTTTGTGGTATTTTGGCTTCAAGTTGGCCTTGGTTTTGTGCGATACAACATGGTAAGGTTATAGCATATGCTTCCGGGTAGGTAGAAGGTCAATAAAAATTACCAAACTCATGATCTCGAATTGGCGGTGGTAGTATTTGCCTTGAAGTTTTGGAGACACTATCTGTATGGGGTCCACGTAGATGTGTTTATTGACCACAAAAGCCTACAATACACGTTTACCCAAAGGATCTAAATCTATGTCAAAGAATGTAGTTGGTGCTACTTAAGGATTATGATATGAGTGTCCTATTACCATGCGGAAAGGCTAATGTAGTAGACGCTCTTAGCGCTTTTTCTATGAGCAGTTTGTCCTATATAGATGAGGAAAGGAAGGAGTTAGTGAAGAATGTGCATCGGCTTGCCACGTTAGGAGTTCGTATGGTTCATTGATGGATGGTGGTGTCATCGTGAATGAATCGAGAATCATCTTTGTAGTGATGTTATTAGGCTAGACAAGATAAGGATCTATTTTGGTGAAGTTGAAGGAGCGGTTCGAGAATCAAAGGTCGAGGATTTCTCCCAAAAGGGAGCAATGGCTAATACGATATCGGGGCCGTTTGTGTGCCAGAAGGGTGGTGATGATCACGGGCAAAAATATCATGCCAGTGATAAACTACATAACCCAAATTAATCGTGTTGTCTAAGTTATTTTATACATTTTCATGTAATTTTATATAAATGTGAAGATATGTGCTAACCCACATGATTAGACTTTGTTTTGTAGGTTTTGATTGCTTTTGAGGGACTAATCCATGAGTTGGTGAAGTAGAGGCTTGGAAGCAGGTGCTGCGCGAACGTCGTCAAAGGAGAGGCACAAAACAGCCCGCACAACGCGTCGGCAACGTGCCCGCGGCAGGCAGGCTGCCCACAACAGCCCACCTGCGCGTTGGCAGCGTGCCCCGGCAGACGGCTGCGACAGGAGGAGCCAGCGCTGCAAGCGGCGTGCCCACCCAGCTACTTGCGTGGCAGTGCTGCCGGCGATTTTGGTGTTGTTCCGGTGAGCTTTCGCGATGCCTCCGTGTCACGGACAGTGCTCCATTTACAATCCGTGACACGGAGCCGTTCCACGATAGGCCAAATTAAACACGTTCTCCATTTACCAAATAGGACCCTTAGCTCCCAATTCCATTTGGTCACGATTTTTATTACAGAGCTTCCTAGGAGTGAAGGAAGTGGAGAACTCATCTGGGTTTGGCAAATTCCCTTCTCATCTACCAATCTCGTGTAAATTATGTAGTTTAGGAGTAGATTAATAGTAGTGTAGAGAGTTTTACGAACATGATGGCTAGAACCCTTCCTCTAGGGTTGAAGCCATGGATTATGATTGTGATTTTATGAAATTGTTTTGGAATTAAGTTATTGATTGTTGTTTTGTCTTGCATTCGGTTGTTGGTTGTTTTTTTATGATTGATCACCATGAAAGCATATTTGTTAGCTTGGGTAATAGCTTGAGAAGGCATTACCTAGGTTAGACATGAGAATGTGAGGAGCATGATTGTAATCTCGGGGAGAGGTTACGTGTTTGGATAGAAAATATACTAACACCGTGCTTGGTTGACACATGGGGGTTATGAACCAACTTGGGATGTCACATCACCACTCAACAAAGTAGTTGTGAGGCTAAGTTAAAGTTAAATGGTTAGACGCCCACGAAAGTCCTAATCGATTTCCCCTTAAACCACAACATAGTGAGGTCGATTGCCGCGGCTAATTAAACTCCTCGCTAACAATGATGCGGTGAGGCTGGGTGCCGTGTTTAGAGGCTCGAAAGACCATGGACAAGCAATTCTAGTATGTGAAATAAAAGTGATAGTTCCATACTTATTCCATTGCTAATCGTATTATCGCATGATTATCTAGTTTTAACTCTATGTTGCTCCTAGAGTACTTTTCAGAATATTTCGTTGACCCAAACTTAGACTTAATTATTCTTCAATCGAAAATGTCTATCACCAACACTTTAGATATTTAGGATCACACTAGAAATGGATAGTTAGAGGAATGGGTCGGTCCTGTGGGTTCGACAATCAGGTTCTTAAAGAGCCACTATGTGCTTGCACGACCCGGCCACACTTGCGGGCCTTTCGATGTGAAGTCATCAAGTTTTGGCGCCGTTGCGGGCGTCAAGCTTTGGCGCCTTTGTGAAGCGGCGTCAAAGTTTTTAGCGTAGATTCTTGCGGCATTTCGACGAAGTTTGATAACTTATCTGTTGTTATGTGATTTTTAAATTTTCCTTAAGTGTTGGCTTGGTGTGATACGTCTCTGTTTGCGGAGTGGTTATCTGCCGGTAGCTAGAAATAGAGCTTGTGGGGCCGTTGCTTGAACACGAGCGTCAAATCCATTTGCAAGGAGAGTAGCTCTAGAGCAAGGCGAAGAGACTTCAGAAAAGGTGGCAACAACAACCACCAGCGGGGCAAACACCGATTGTCATCGGGAAGCAATGGCGGCAAGACCCAAGGTTCGCATTGGCCATCCCACTAGCGACAAATGAGCCTCTAGTATCCCATGCTTAGGAGCTTTGGAGGAACTTTGAAGCTAAACGAAACAGATGCCATTTGTACATTCTAGTGAGTGAGTTCTTTGGAATGGTACATGAGACACTTAGCGGCACTTCTGAGCTTTCTTGAGATAAGTGACACGTTTGTCCCCAGCGTCTGATTATGTCAGTAGTCTCTTCCCATTTTCCTTGTTGGGAGAGCGAAAAAAAGTGGTAGAAGGATTTGAGCCTTAGAACTCCTATCTTCATGGAATGACTTGGCTAGGAAGTTCCTTGCTCGATTCTTTCCTTCGAGCAAAAGCGCCCAGTTGAGAAGTGAAATACTCGGTTTCAAGCAGAAGCATTGAGAACTTGTATATGGCTTAGGAGAGATTCAAGTCATTGTTGAGAAAGCTGTCCCCATCACCCGGCCATTCGAATGAAGTGCGGCCCGTACCTTTGGCCAAAGTCTAGACCCACGTACAAAAATATTACTAGACTCTGCGGCGGGTGGGCAAGCAGGAAGGCGTATGATGAGTTGTACACTTTGTTGAGCAATTGCACAAGGGAATCAGTGACACGACGAGTCATCGATAGAGGCAGGAAGAAGATCGAGGTTGTGACGAGATGGTTGAATGCCTTGCTTGCACGGTTAACCAGTTCCAACATCAAATTATGGCTCAGTTCAATAAGTGAGTATGCACCAACTTTACAGGGGCCGAGGTTAATGCGGTTCGGCAGCTCCCAGAGTTGGTGTGAAATTTCATGGTAATAATGGGCTAGAGAATCTTGTGGAGCCAATTCAGAATCGATCCAATTTTATTGGTAATGTGCAAAGGAATCCGAATTTCGGAAACAACTCCAACGAAGTGGCGGGCCACAGAATTCTTCTTGGGGTGGAAACCAAAAGCGGTACATGCAACCTCAACAACATCGGTATCGTAGAATAGCGAATTGATGGGCGCCAATGCTTGACGCGTTGAGAAGCCTATTGCATAAAATTATGGAGACGAATCGATTAACGAGAAAATCGAGAGGCGAGGATGGCAGCGGAACAATGAATCGGCAAGTAGCCACCCGCAGTCTTGAAAAGCAAGTGGGTCAAATAGCGGTGCTCAAAACATGAGGCCGCAAGGAGATTACCAAGTGATGCGAGATCCTAACCCCGTGAGATCAATGCCATCGGTGTAAGAAGTGGAAGCGATTAGCGTGCGGTGCTAAAGAGGGTGAGAAAGGAGGTGCGGCGGAGTTGGTAAGGCCAAGGACCATCACACCGGAATCTTGGAGCAAATCAGTCTTCTGGACAACAGATGCGCAACCTTCGGTGCGGCCCGGCACAAAACCACCACCACCCTTCCTGAATTCCAGAAAGAGCAGGAGAGGAATGTTTCAAAAGTTCTTTGAGAGTTTCAAAGAACTTCATATAAATTTGCCTCTTATTGATGTCTTGCGAGAATGCCCAAGTATGCTAAAATACTTGAAGGATGTGATGGCGAACAAAGTTGGGTTGGTGGATGTCAGGTATGCTGCCTTGGCCCGGGTGCGATCCACGGGGGTATTGAGCAAAATGCCAAGAAGCTCAAAGAAGACCCAGAGTACCTCCCATGCAAATTGGTAAGGCGAGTGCTACGAGCTTTGTGTGATTTAGGGAGCGTAGTTAACCTAATGCCCTATCCTTATTCAACACCTTGGGTTGGGAAGACCGAAGACCGACAAGGTTGATGTTGGTAGGCGACAAGTCGCGAGTGACACTGATGGAATAATAGAGGACCTTCTCATCAAAGTAGGTAAATTTATTATACTTTAGCATTTGTGTTTTAGAATTTTGGGTTGATGACAGTACCCACCCCTAATAATCTTAGGACGGCCATTCTTGGCCCACTTGGGAGCACGGTGATTGATTTGAAAGAAGGGACCCCAAAATGAGGGTCGAGGATGATGAATAACTCTTGAGTGTCTACCAGAAAATAAACCCATCCGCACACTCTGAAACCTTTGTCAAGTTCTTGTGTTGGCGAGAGGATGAGTGTGGGGTGGAGGATTACACAGTGCGTGGCTAAAGGAAATATCAAGTGTTCAGCTCAAGTCTGATAAAGGACTTAAATTAGAGAAGAAGTTGGAGAAAGGGAGGAGCAGTGGAAGTTTGTTTCCTCCTAAGCCGGCAAAGAAAAGGAGATGGTTCTCGAAGAGAACCCGGGTATGAGATGTCCTAAAGGGCGGTCAAGTCGTGCCACGACGTAAACAAAGCGTTGCCCAGGAGGCAACCCAAGGGTACCTCGGAAGTACAATTTGTATATTTTTATTTTTATTTTGTTTGGATTTTGTTATTTTCATTTTTGTTTGTGTTTTGGTGGAAAGTTGAGGCATAGGTAGAGGGGAGTGAGTACCCTCGGAGGAGAGCTAGTAAGCATGGGTGAAAAGAATGTCAGGCTCAAACACGTGTGCAGGGTGCGGAAAAACATGCAACTAGTTAGGCCTAAAAGGCCTCTCGGGGTATTTCTCACCCTACGAAATATTGGTGATGCTAAGAGGACATAGCATGATTTAGTGTGGGGTGAGGAAATTTCAAGAAATTTAAAAAATTTTTGCTTAACAAATTGTTGGTGAATGTAATGCTTGTGTAGAAAATTGGAAAAAAAAATTAAATTTTTAGGAGTCAAGCATGAATTCATAAGGCATACATGAATTATGTCTGACAATTTTTTTAATATTAAACTATTATATTTATGAATAAAAATATTTTTATTTTTGAATTTTATATTTTTATCTTTTTATAATTTTAAACTTTTTAGTTTATTATTTTAGATTTTATTTGTTTAGTGTTGTTGATTGGGAAAATTAGTCGATAGATGTCGGGTTTTGAAACCGTAGCTAATTGGTGTGATGTTCTTGTGATGTGCTATACACGATTGTGAGATGTAAGTATGCTCGGTATTGAAACATGAAGTGTAATAATTTTTGTTTGAACACTTAGGCTCTTGGAATTTGACTCAATATAATTGAGCTTAATGTTTGAATTCTTGTGATTAGGTTTGAGTAAGAGTCTGCTTGAATGTGTCTTAAATTGAGCATGTGCCATGAGTGTATGGTTTTGAGTATTACGTGTGCTATTGTGGATTGTCTAGAACTTTTTGGTGTGTGTACAAAACGGAAAATGAAGGATGTGAATTGTAGGAGATGATTTAGGCATTTCTTTGAATTAACCTAAATTTATCCCTCATTTACCTACCTTGAAAAATTAATCTAGTTAGCCCGTTGAGCCTTGAGCCTATTCTTTGATAGGCTGCAACACCAAGCAATCCTTTTCTTTCATTAACCTTGGGTGACCCAAAGCTCCTAAGCGCTTGAAGAAGAATATGAAAGAGTAAAGGAGTGAGAGAATGAAAAAGAAATGAAAAGTAGCAAGTTGTAGAAGTTGAGAGGACAAAGGTGCACTTGTGTGAAGTATTTGATCACTATTAAGGAGGAAGAAAATAAATTTAAAAAAATTATTTATAAAACTCCCTTACTAATAAGCCAAAAGTTCTAAATAAAGAGCAGAGGAAAAGAAAACTACCAGGATAAAAGGTGAAGTAAAGGAAGGGAGTTCGCGATGAGGGCGTGATGTATATTAGCGCTTAGGAAAGATAGTCACTATTATTTGGTCATAATAGTACCTACGTACGAGTTTGCATTTACAACCTACAAGTCCTACTTGATCTTACATTCATACATCCTCAAATTAGTGAAGTAAAACGTAAGGGCAAACATGGGTCATGACATGATGCATGTGAATTCTTTGTAGTGAGTGTAATTCTGTTATGTACCCTACATGTTGTGATGTAAAAATTGTTTGTGCATGTGATTGGGTAACTCGTCTTTAGTGAGGCACATGTTTCATGAAGGATAAATGTCATGTGGGATTTCTTAATCAGTTGATTTGCATGAGTTTGCTAAGATGGAGAGTCGATTCTTGAGGTTAGGAAGTCTTAATATAGTTGTATTTCATTTCGGTGATTAAATTGTACATGCTCTAGTTTTAGCTTGCTACCTTATGTAATCATTATAGCTGTAGATTGAATTGTCTTGTTCAATTAGTTATGTGGGAGTCTACATATGCATAGTATATAAAGGTTGTTCGAGGAAGAACAAGGCTTTAAGTGTGGGGTTGTGATCACGGGCAAAAATATCATGCCCGTGATCGCACATAACTTAAATTAGTCGTGCTTGTCTAGAAGTTATTTATACATTTCATGTAATTTTATATTTAATTTTAAGAATTTTTTAATTATATTATTATTTGAAGTATTCAATTAAATTTGAAACTTTAGATAAGTAGCTCTTACCAGTTTAGAAGCCAGTTTCGGAATTTGGTCCGATAAGATGCGAACGTCGGCAAAGAGGAGGCACAAAACGGCCCACTGCGCATCGGCAACGTACTTGCAGCCGGGCGAGGCTGCCCACAACAGCCCACTGCGCGTTTGCAACGTGCCACGCGGGCGAGGCTGCGCGACAGGAAGGAGCCAACGCGCTGCCCAAGCGGCGTGCCACGCTTCCAACGTGGCGAGTGCTAGGGCGGTTACCGGGCGTTGTTCCGGTGAGCTTACATGATGCCTCTGTCCACCCGGGCGGTGCTCAACGATACACTCCGTGACACGGAGCGTTCCACGACATGCCAAATTAAGAAGCGTTCTCCATTACTATAAATAGGACCCTTAGCTCCTAATTCCATTTGGGTCGATTTTATTGCGGAAAAGCGCCTAGGAGTGAAGGGAGAGTGGGAGAACTCATGCTAGGGTTTGGCAAATTCCCTTCTCATCTACCAATCTCGTGTAGTATGGTTTAGGAGTAGATTAATAGTAGTGTAGGTAGTTTTACGAACATGAATGGCTAAGAACCCCTTCCTCTAGGGTTGAAGCCATGGATTATGATTGTGATTTTATGAAATTGATTTTGGAATTAGATTATTGATTGTTGTTTTGTCTTGCAATTCGATTTGTTGGTTGTTTATGATTGATCACCATGAAAGCATATTTGTTAGCTTAGGTAATAGCTTGAGAAGGCATTACCTAGGTCAGGACATGAGAATGTGAGGAGCATGATTGTAATCTCGGGAGAGTTACGTGTTTGGATAGTATACCTAACATAGGTGCTTAGTTGACACGGGGTTATGAAAGACCAACTTGGGATGTCACATCACCACTCAACAAAGTAGTTGTGAGGCTAAGTTAAAGTTAAATGGTTAGACGCACGAAAGTCCCAATCGTTTCCCCTTAAGCCACAACATGAGTGATTGCCGTGACTAGAAAATTAAACTCCTCGCTCACAATGATGCGGTGAGGCTAGATTGCCGTATTCAGAGGCTCGAAAGACCATGAGCATGCAATTCCAGTTATGTGAAATAACAATTGATAGTTCCATGCTTATTCCATTGCAAATCATATTATCGCATGATTATACGGTTTTAACTCTATGTTGCTCCTAGAGTAATTTGGAATATTTCGTTATTAAACTTAGACTTAATTAATCTCAATCGAAAATTTCTATAACCAACACTTGAGGCATTTAAGATCACACTAGAAATTGATAGTTAGAGGAATGGGTCTAGTCTCTGTGGGTTCGACAGTCCCGGTTCTTAAAAAGAGGCACTATATTACTTGCACGGCCTATACGCTTGCGCGGATGCGCTCGTGTGAAAAGAGTCGTCAAATTATTGGCACTCGATGCGGGTGAGCGTCGGGTCTTTGAAGGGACTTGGGACTTGGTGACCCTCGGATGAAAATGGAAGTGTTGATCCCACGACGGCCGGGCGACAAGTCCCCCAATAGATCGTCTAGTCCCTCATTGGGATTGACAGTCGAGTATTTTCTGCAAATTTATTAAGGGCTTTTTGGTAATTCCTAAGTTCCTAAGACCTATACTACGTCGGTTAAAGTATAGTTAGGATTGTTTTAAGGGTGTTTAGCTCATTCTAAACCACTCCTCTCCATGCATGCAAGATGAGAAGGTTCTTAGGGGTAATCAAGGCTAAAATCCATCAATCCTCCTTCAAATTCCTTTGGGTATTCAAAGAAGAGTGGCAAATCAACTTACCCAGGTATGTGAGGCTATGAATGAGAGTTCTTTTACTCATGCCCTAAAAAAGATTCTCAAATTCCATGGATATCAAATTCTGGAATTTAAGTTTCATGATCTATGAGGTTTATTCCATCTTTTGTGAAATTCTCTATGATCTATCGATGGGTCAATTCCTTTCATGTATTAAATCATTTTTATGATCTATGGGCAGAAATTATAATATTTTGATTATTAAATTATAGTTTTAAATTTTAATTAAGCTATGCCCTAGTTATGTATTTCTTATGAAAAGTCAAGTTATGATTTCATTATGATCTTGATATAAATTAGCCCAATTATGATTTATGCCTCATGATATGATTTCTCTCAAGTGCTTATCATGGATTTATGAAATATTAAGTATATACAAATTTTACAAGTATGCCTGATTTCATGATTTATGGATTTATGATTATTGCCAGGCTCGGGGCCTTATTTCATAGCTAGTTACGTATTTCAAGCATGGTTGTGATTATTATGATTTAACTAGCCCTTGAATCTCATGTATGTGTTACCTATTATCATATGAGCATTACATATTTTTTGGGAGTAGTATTTAACAGGAGTGAACTGGTCCAAGCATATCTTGAGTCTCAAAACTACGCACCAACGTAGCCACGATAGGACCTCCCTTGAGACAGAGTTCCTTTTCCTGAATAGGCCTTTTATGAAGATATCACAACTGTTTTCATGGTTCTACCCTTGGAAAGTCACGAATACCCTCAGGCTAAGGATTTACGAGATTGGGATCCATGAGGCTCACTTGGAGTATGCCGATTATAAGAATCTCCCATTGTTCCTCATGAGATTTATGCATGGTTATTTATATTTTCTTAACAAGTCATGTTTAGAAAAGGCTCTCTTATGATTATGATTATGAATGATTTATAAATATTTTGAAAACCTTAAGCCTTATGTTTACATTGATACTTATGTTTTGATCATGTTGTCTACTCTTATGAACTCTTATTTATTTTTAGCTGTATGTTTTACTTACCTTGCATACTGGTACATTTCCAAGTACTGACCATATATTCTATGTTTATGTCGTTTCATGATACAAGTTCAAGAGATCGATCCCATAGTATCATTAGTCTGCTTCCCTCTCGGTTTGTCTAGCTAGTGGTCAATCCTCATCCTTCGAGACGTTAGGTTATTTATTTTATATTTCTCTTTCAGTTTCGAACTTTGTCCACGACTGATTTGGATGGGATGTGCGTGTCATAAACTCATCAGTTAGTAGAGGATTTTTTAGACATTATATAGAAATCGGCTTGTCATGTATGATTTTATGCTAGATTGATTTATATGCAAACTTTCGTTATTATGTATGTTGAACTTCACGCTTTATTATGTTGAGCTTAGATGTTATGTTCGCCTGCCATGGGTTGACTTAGAGCCTCTCGGAGTTTCTTGTCGATGTCTTGAAGGCAGGACATAGCTTTAGGGTTGTGACACCTTGTTCAACTGCAATAGTCAATCACATCGAAGGGAACCATCCTTCTTTCATAAGAAAAGAGTACTAATCTCGCCCTAAATTTTCTAGGTCGATGAAACCCTTGTCTAAGAGGTCCTTCATTGCTCCTTCAACTCTTTTATCTTAGATGGAGCCATTGTTTAAGGAGGAATAGATATAGGTTCCATATCGGGAAGAAGGTCGATGCCAAAAAGTCAATCTCCCGCTTGGGAAGAATTCTAGATAAATCATACGGAAAAACTTCTAGATACTTAACGCACTATAGGAAGCCGGGCGGATGTCGGGGTTCTAGTGTAGCTTCCTTAACCCGAACTAGATGGTACACGCAACCCTTAGAGATCACATCTTTCTAGACCTTAAGATAGGAAATGAGGCGGCTTATAGGCAAAATTGAACTACCCTTCCATTCTAGGAGTGGCTCACTGGGAACCGAAACTCTATCACAGGTTCTACAATTCACTAGGCACTGCTGCCATGTATCCTCCATGCCAAAGATAACATCAAAATCTTTCATGGCTAGCTATACTAATCTACTGAGGTGACTCTCTAAGAGGCGTGATAGGGAAATTTCTATATACCCGTGGTATAACTAAAATTACTATTGGAGTATAAGCGAGAAGGATTGTGATAAGATTTTGGGGCCCGACTCAGAACTACTAGAAAAATAGGGCGTCTGGGTCAAAGTAGCCCTGGATCTAACAGTGCATGTACATCAAGGTGGGATACTCATAACATAATAGTGACTACATATAGGGCCTTCTTCTCACGTCGTCTTGAAGGCATAGAATGTTCGCGGCGGCCACCACCTGCACTAGTGGAGGAAACCTCTTTTGAGTGTATTGGTGGGGCACGTGGAACTAGTGGCTTAGTCTAGACCTCTACCACGACATTGTCTATCTACTGGAAAATCTATGGGCATATGTCTAGCCTTCCCACCTAAAGCAAGCACACAGTACGCTAAGCGACCTTGTTCAGCCACATACACTTGTCACAACTTTAGAATGCGGGCTCTACAGGTCTTCTCCCCGACATCGAGATCTGACGCTTACGTCCCTTCTAGTACCTAGATACGAATGTCACACTGCGAGCTGATGGCACTTGGGGCTGATGATCTATGGATGAAGTTGCGAGGATACCCACCTCCGAGGCCTCTCTTTGAGGCAAAGCCCATGACCCTAGCAACCTGCTTGGCCTCTCTACTCCCTCTCACTCATTTGTACCTCCTTTATCTTCTAGGCATACGAACCAACGTTTGAAAAGTCAATATCCAAGTGAAACATAGCAGTCCTGCATTCCTTGACAAATAATTACATTATCCCATGCATGAACCTACTTACTCGAGCCCCTCGATCAACCACCGTACAGTACATATTTGGACAAGTGGAGTGAACTGCAAGTGTACTCCTAGACCATCGTATTTTTACTGCCTTAGGTTCACAAACTTTCGGCTACTTTGATTTCCCTCGTCTCTCGGGAAAGAAGAGTTCCTAAAAAAGTAGTGAGAAACTCATCCCAACTAGTGAGACTGTTCCATCTGCTCTTTGTCCTTCCATTGTCGGAGCCATATATAGGCAGCCCCTTTCCAGGCGGTAAGAGGCTAGGTCTATGCACTCCTCTCCTATCACCCCCATAATGCGGTGATCTCCTAGGTCTCATCAGTAAGCTCGTGTGGATCCTCACACACTTCAATCTAAGGATCTCAGGGATTCATCTGAGAAAGTCACGACTCTTGCATTATGACATTCCCATTCACAGGGAACTTGGGCCAAAGCTTGTTAGTTGGCTTCAGGCGATCCAATGCATGTGCTAACATATGGATGGATGCCCTAAGCTTCAGCATAGGCAACCTTTGGGCACAAGATCCTCGGGGACTGATAGGGCTGCTGGTGCCCATCTCCATTGCAATTCTCATGAGCCATTGTGTTTCCCATTCACATACATTAACTTCGGTGAGAGGCATGATTTTGGCTTAGCGTGTACCATGAGTTAGAAGAATAAAGAAACATTTCATTGCATGACATAGATCAATAAAGAGGGGAAATTTCCTAAAATGTTTCGTATCCTCTTCATCATAAGTATGGCCCTTCACACCCATAAAAAAGACTCTAGATAGATGCAACTTTCGGACACCTAGAGCACTTAAAAAATCAAATGCTCACGATACCAAGTTTGTCACTACCCGAACATAGGCTCGGATCTAGACAAGAAACCTAGAACCATGAATCGGCTCCCGAAGTTGACCCATGACACGAACATGACAACTAAAACACAACATAATAAATAAGGAAAATCTAACATATGAAATAGTCGAAAATCTAATAACATCCTGCTTGATCCGGAGATGAATACATATTATGTCTAAAAGCCTCTACAATCTGATGTGTTGATAGGACATGACCCCCAACTAACTCACTAATAAACTGAAACTAAAAATACTAATGATAAACTTATGAGAAGATCCTTCGAAGGATGAGGACTCACCAACAGTTTGAGAGATGCTCACTTGAGAGGATACGCTATGATTGGGTGAACCTAAATGTATGAGCACATGTCTTTGAAATAATACAGCATAGAGTATGCAGTCGTGGAAATGTCGAGTATGCAAGGCAAGTAAACCACTAAGTAAGTAAAGTTGAAATCATGCATATCATAAAACATTTCATTATAAGATTACGGCGTAAGTATTTATACACGAAAAGCTCTAAGATCGAATTTGTTAGGAGTTGAAACGAAAGAAATAGTAATTTATACTAGGTCACGGGATGAGTCGTCTCAGGGAACCCCACAAGTCGTTAAGTCACTCGTGAGGAGAGACTATGACTTGGTTGAAGAGGTGGGAGGGAGTTGAGGTGACCATGGGTCTGACCACGAGTTGTGGTCAACACCACGAGTCATCATGTGATCGTGGCCAAGGTTTGAAATTTGGAAAAATTGGGTAGTGTACCCTGGCGAATTGGTCATCCACGACGCGTCGAGCACACCATGAGTCGTGGTAACCCTCGCAGGTGAATGTCAGAAAGAACTTAGGTAGTGAAAGTAACGGCGCAAACCACGAGTCGTAGCTGGGCGATGACTTATCCGAGTCCCATGCGTTGGGGCTGGCCGGTATGTGTTACACCCGTAAATTCTCAATATGTAGATGGCCTATTCACATGTTGGTTAAGAATTTTTGAATGCCATACATGCGGAAAGGCTAGAGGAAAGGCCCAGGATAAGCGACACGTCGAACCATCACGGGAGTAGCGGGTAGAACACCTCCGCGATAGCTCCGTGTCACGGGAGGGTCTCCGCGATGACGCCGTGTCACGGAGGCCCTGTCCAAGCAACTATATAAGCCCCCACTTCATTTTTTAGGATAATTATCGCAATTATCCACGTGAAAAAACAACGAAGGGCAGTAATTTGATGAAATTTCTCCGTTTACGCTGTAAACGGTCAAAACTCGAATTAATCTTGGGTAGTGAAGTATTAAGCTGCGGGAGCATTTCTGGGGTGGATTTCATGAAATTCGAGTGGAGAATCATCGTCCTACGAAATTTAGGTAAGTGAAATTGCTCCCAGAATTAGTGTCAATATACTCCTAGAACTAAAGTAAGCATTTCTCCCTTGGACTTAGAAATACTTGAGTTTTGGCCGTTTTACGATAAGTCAAAGTTTGGATATATATATATATTAAAAAGTGATACTTTTTTAAAAATATTAATGTATTTATTCCTAATTGATATGTATATGAATGTACTTGGAAGAAATAGCTGAATATTAGCTGAGGTCTGCCAATTAGCCGGAAGTCGACAAGCGAGGGTATGTAAAGCCAGTTTCTTTGGCAAGCTATTAGTTCGGTATAGTAACATAGCTCAAGTGCCGGTAGAATATTTCGAAGTCGCATATGCTTAGTATAAATTTTAGAATGATGTTGGAAGAATCATGTCATGTATAGCGATGGCTTTACTAGCACGATATAAATTCTAGTAGAAAGTGTCGAAACAATACGGCATGCCCAATATGTGATTTAGTAAAAAGTATGTTAAGTTATCGTGTTTATTCGAAACTTAGTAAAGCAATATAAGTTCTAGTAAGTATTTTAGAAATAGAATAGTAACCTAAAATGAAGTTTAGAAAGCATATTTAAGTAGTAAATCATGTTTACTATGAAGCTCGAGATATACAACACGATTCTCAACAAAACAATTATATCTTGTTCGGTATTAGACTCGACACGAGTATGATAGAAGGTTATATGTATATACCATTATCGATCTTAGATTGTGTTAAATACATACATAACACTATCATTAGTTTCAACATGTGGTATACGCAGTTAGTATTACTAGTTGAGACTGAAAGTATTGTTTTGGGGTTGGATTACCTAGCATTCATGACCTTCCCTAGGTTTTATAGTTGTATTGACTGCGTCTCTAGAGGCGAGGATGCGTCACTCTACGGGTAATGCGCGTCCCAGGGGGATGAAGATGGGATCTGCGGTTTCCCATATTTTGCCTTGGTCACCTTTGCCACACCGGAAGTCGAGTGCGTGCGCACAGGGTGTTGATTTAGGAGTCCTCCGGTGAGGTACGATTATAGTCGGGGGCTCGCGGAGTCAAGTGCATACCAGGGAATGGCGGGATGCTTATAGTTACTATGGGAGATGGGATTACCGGTGAGGGGTATAGATTCGTGTTGGTTGTACCTCCCAGGCTTATGGGGCGAGGGTAAGGTTTATGTGTGCTATGCTATGTTATGTTATGTTATATTATTCCATGTTACGCTGGAGAAGTATGAGTAGATCGACGGTAGAACGCTATATTTCCAGGTATGACTCTACTCCTTTCAGCAATATAGTTGCGGATAGTGCGAACTCATACTTTCGATTAGTTTGGTCTTCCTTCTACTTGACTCTATTAGTTATATTGCATGTCTTGATTATTTTCAGTTGTTTCTTTACATCTCGGTACCAGTGGTGCGGTGATGCCGTTGGGGGTGCGTACTTGCTGCGGTACTCATAGACGCGAGGTGGCGAGCCCTCGTGATTCTAGCCGGTGGACGAGTCATCGGCTCAGGTCATGCAGGCTAGATAGGTATACTTTATCCTTTTTCTTTTGTTGTACGGTATGGGTAGGTGGGACCTGTCCAGGCCATTTTATCGATATTCTTAGAGGCTTGCGGTGCTTATTCCCTATGGTTATTTGTACCTATGTGTGAGCCGTACATATGTCTTAATTGTTACTGTGGCCCGTGTGAGCCTCATTCGTTAGTAGTAGTGACCTTGTCGGTCACGTATTTGATTTGCTTTGTTTCTTGATTGAAGTAACTAGACAGCATGGTAGCCTTGTCGGCCGCGCAGAACTATTTCATACTCTTTTACAGTTGTTTGTTGTTTATTTACAGTTGGCTATAGGCCTAGTCGGTCGGAGAATTTGTGTTCACAGTCGTTATATAGCCATCATCGTTTTCTTAAATCCAGAGTTAGAAACCCCGACCAGTACCAGAAGTGCTGCAAATTTAGAAGTCTAGCAGTTCGAGGTCCTAGTAGAGGCATCGGGTGCCACTCATGCCCCCTAAGGCGGGCGTGATGAAGCTTGGTGTATCCCGGGCGGTCGGTAATACCAGTGCAAGCCGTTCTAAGTAGATTCTGCCTATGGATGTGTTGTACCACATACTATAGGTAGGAGGATTTGCAAGGCATGATAGGATGGTTTCCTTTTTATTCTTATTCGGTCGTCTTTGTAGAGCGGTACAGTATAGATTTGAGTCCCTAGAGCTTACTATATTCATAGTAACGAATAATGTCGGGCCAGCTGACATCCTAATACAGGCCGGAACTTGAATGTACAGCGAAGGAACCCGGCGAGATGCCTCACCCTCATTTGGAAACAACCCGTCGGGGGCAATACGGTATCGATCCAACCCAGCACCCGGCCAAGCTCCACCATATCGAGCCACTTGGGGTGACACCACACTCCAGCCCGGTCTATGCTCCCGATACCTTGAGCACGGAGGTGGAGTGCGGTAGTCATGTTAGCACCAGAGATGATGTTTTCAGCATCACCGATGCCATCTACGATTGCGAGTGATCGGGAGAGGCCCGGTAGTTCGATTGTCGAGTTCACGCTCTGAATCCCTCGCACTTTATAGGTACGGACGGACGGAGGCCCTCGGGATTTCTATTAAATTCGAGAAATTTTTTAGGGTTATCATGCCACGCTGAGGCCAGGTTGGCAACATTCCGGTTACGGACAGCCGTAGATGGTGGTATGAAGAAAAGTAGGAAAGGTCAGGGAGAGATGTTTCCCTCCGACCTGGTCTAGCTTCTCGAGGCTTTTACGGATCATTACTTCCCATGAAGGAGATTCGACGAACTACGGGTGGACTATTTTTTACATTTAGAGCGAGGCCATAGTGTTCGCTTAATACGCCTTGCGGTTTTATTCTTTGGCCGGTATGCACCGGCTTTTATTGTCTTCATGGCATCCAAGTACACCGCTTCATCATGGGGTTGAATCAGAATATGGAGACTTGTATTACGACTACACTTTGAGAGGACATAGATATTGCGAGGATTCAGGCATTTCCCGAGAATATTGAGGGCATCGGCGGCGGCATGTCGGGGGAATCGGAGACTAGTCGAGCAGCCATTGCGAGATAGGCAGGATTGGAGATTCTGAAGAGGCTCGAGAGGACCTAGGCCCCAGTGTGGATAGAGCTGCCCAGACCCCAGCACTCCCCATGCCATGAAGAAACCGAATTTAGCCGCGAAGCGATCGAGAAACCGCGGTCATGAGGCTGCAGATTCACCATCACGAGAGGGCGGGCTTGAGTAATTATACCTACCACTTTTTCCCTATATACAGTCAACGCCATTCTAGAGCATGTGGTATGGCTCCCTGGATGTTTATATTTGTAGCCAAGAAAGGGCCATCGAAGAAGATTGTCCGGCCCGAGAGGACAAGGGCGGGATAGACGGGGCCAAGGCATCACGGGAATCACGAGTTCGGCATCCTCGGCGGGCGGGCCTCGGTTTCAGCGAGGAGGGCGGGGCAAATCGGGTCCTCTAGTGTGAGTGCGGGTCAAACATGCCTTACTGAGGAGCGGGATTGAAGCATCTCGATGTTGTAGCCAGTATAATGAATATTTGCTCATACCCTGTTTATGTATTGATTGATCACGGATCTACTTTGTCTATTCTCTTGCATTTGTGGTTTGAAAGTTTAGTGTTGCACAAAGTTGTGGCTGACCCTTTTCGATATCCACCCCGTCGGTGACTCCATTGTAGATAGAAGGGTCTATTGCCGGGTGTATAGTAGAGGTTGATGATTTTGGACCATAGTAGACCTGGTAGAATTAGAAATGGTCGATTTCGATGCCATTATGGGTATGGATTGGTTGGCTCCGTGCTATGAAAATGTAGAATACTTTGGACCAAGGCAGTCGGATTCCACTTTCGAGGGAGTCGGTACTAGAGTGGAAGGCGAGTACAATTATGCCAAAAGGTAGGTTTATTTCCTATCTTCGGGCGAGGAAGTTGATAGCCAAGGGGTGCATTTACCTTAGCCGGAGTTGAGATGTTGGTAGAGCCTCCAACTCTCCGATCCGTTCAGTGGTGAATGAATACCTTGGCGTATTTCGAATGAGCTACATGGTATTCCTCCAGAAAGAGAAATAGATTTTCAATTGATTTACTACCGATAACTCATTACCATCGTTCTCAAAGTATCGTATGGCTCTGTAGACTGAGAGAGTTAAAGGAGCATTTAGAAAAGAACTGTTAGATAACGGCTTTATCGGGCCAAGTACTTCACCTTGGGAATTACCGATTCTATTTGTGAGAAAGTAAGATGGCTCGCTCCGCATGTGTATAGATTAGAGCGATTGATTAAGGTTACGATTAAGAATAAGTATCCTTCCCAGAATAGATGATTTTTTTACCGATTCTGAGGGGGCGAGATTTCTCCAAGATTGACTTACGGTCAGTATACCATCGGAGTTGGTCCGTAGAAAGAGGACATTCAAAGCAGCCCAACCAGGACCGGAATGCGACCATTTTGAGTTCCTAGTCATGTCCTTTGGGTGACGAATACTAGCAGTATTTATGGACACGATGAACGGTATCTTCCAGACCATGCACCGGACCTCTTAGTGATAGTGTTTATGACGATATTACGGTTTATTCTCGTTGACGGATCCCCGAGGCTTATTTGCAGGCGTGCTCCAGATTCTCGAGACCGTCGATTGTATGCCTAGTTCTCCAAATGTGAATTCTGGTAGAACTTCAGGTAGCTTTCTTGGGGCATATTGTATCGAATCTTTGGTATACGGGTAGACACGCAGAAAGTAGAAGCAATAAAAATGTGGGCCAGACCTACCCTCAGTGAAGTTGAGTTTCTAGTATTAGCCGAGGATACTATAGAAGGTTTGTTGAGGATTCTCCACCATAAGCGGCACCTCGGCTAAGCTAACGAAAGCAATAAAGTTCCGTGGACGAGGCATGTGAGCGAGTTTTCCAAGAATTGAAACGAGGTTGACCTCATAATATTAGCATTGCGAAGGTACAAGGGTTATGCAGTTTATTGTGATCTTGAGGTATTGGGTTGGGATGTGTGTTGATGCAGCAGTGAAGTGATTGCTTATGCTTCTAGACGGTTTGGCTCACGAAAAAATTATCCTACCCATGACACCTGGAACTAGCCGCATTGATCACGCCCTAAAGATATGGGAACGTACACATGCGGCGTTCATGTGGATATTTTCACCGGAAGCTATAAGAGCACACGGTATATCTTTACTTAGAGTTGAACTTACGGCGGCATCGGCTGGTTGGAGGTATTGAAAGATTATGATGTAAATATTTTATCATGCAGGAAAGGCCAACGTAGTGGCAATTCCTAAATATAAGTCTATGGGGAGTTTAGCGTACTTGCAGCCGCGTGGGAGGGCGCGAGAGAAATACACCAATTAGCAAGTTAGCCGATTCGTGGAGCGGCTTGAGAGAGAACAACGAGAGCGTGGTGAGAACACCCGCGTGTCGTCATTAGTTGTGAGTAAAGGCAGCGATTATAAAGATCGGCGTGTAGTTCCCCGGCTTAAATGAGAATTCAACAAGGAAACGCGCTTGAGATTTTGATAGAGGATGAAGTGTTGCGTGTAAGACGCATTTGTGTTTGAATGTTTGAGGCTTCGCGGCGAGATTATAGCGGCGCATTACACCCGCTATTCTCTCACCCGGGCGCGGCAATGTACCATGATATCAACGAAATTTGCAGCGGTATGAAGAGGGAAATAGCGAATTTGTAGCCTAGTGTCCTAAGCACTTGACAGTAAAAGCGGAACACCGGGGAAACCCGGGCGAGCAAACTCAAGACATAGTTATTGCCTCTTTGGAAGTGGGAAAGCGATGGCAGTGGACTTTGTGAAGTTACCCCATACTAGGCATAAACATGATTCAATTTGCATAATTGTTGTGGTGGCGAAATCAGCCCATTTCACCCTTGCCGATAAAAAGCTACTTTCTCCTCTGAAAATTCACTTGGTGTATATCGGAGAAATAGTTGGATTACACGGTTTTCTAGTCTCTATTATCTCTACATGAGAGGAGCACAATTGACAACTAGATTTTGGCAGTCGTTTGAGAGAGGTCTAGGAACGCGAGATTAATTTGAGCACAACATTCCACCCTCGGAGCAGATGGACAGGCGGAACGCACTATTGGTGCTCGAGGATATTCTACGGGCGTGTGTGTTGGACATTGAAGTGGTGGGATGAGCATTTACCGTTGATTAGTTTTCTTATAATAGTTACCACTCGGCTATCAGAGATGAGCGCCCTTTGAGGCATTGTATGGCGAAATGTAGATCGCTAGTTTGTTGGTTTGAACTAGAGAGTCGGCACTAGTTGGGCCGGATATTATTCATCGGTTAGAGGAAAAGGTAAAGCTTATCGGCGCCAGTTGCTCGGAAACTGCGAAATCGTATGCGATGTGCGGCGTAATCCCAATTTAATGTGAATGGCCAGGTATTTTGAAAGTATCTCCAATGAAAGCGGTGATGAGATTCGGCAAGAAAGGTAAGCTCGGTCAGGAATTCATTGGGCCTTATCAGTTTCGACGGAGAGTAGGCCAAGTGGCAACGAGTTGAACTTGCCCCTAAATTGGGAGTCCCGGATTCATCCCCGAGTTTTCCACGTGTCTATGCTAAGAAAGTACATTGAAGACCCTCCAGAGTTTTCCCGAGTCCGGGATGTCCGAGGTTAGGGAAGAGGCTACAGGCGTATGAAGAAGGTTCCGGTAGTCATACTAGACGAGGACGGATTCCTAGATTGAGAACTAAAAGACATTTAGCCTGTCAAAGTATTATGGCGTAACGGAACCGAAGAGATGACTTGAGACGAGGAAGTATGAAATCGAGATATCCTCACTTGTTCCAAGCCTAGTCGGCCAAGAGATCATACTGAAATATTGTTATCTTGTAAAATGCCTTATATTATATATATAAGCAGATAATCGACTCTAGTCTTTTACTGTCATCTTTTGTTATGTGTGTGTGTGTGGAGTGCTGTATTGGACTTTTTGCATTTCAGGTTTTGAGATAGTCTATGTCTGGAAGGAAACTCTACCAAATTTTTTTTTCTAGGAATAAAGTCGAGTAAGTTGAGGTTCCTATAAGTAAAAGTTTACATTCGAGGATGAATGTTCTTAAGGTGGGGGAGAATGTTACACCCCGTAAATTGCCGATATGTAGATGGCTATTCGCATGTTGGTTAGAGTTTTTGAATGCCATACATGCTAGGAAGAAGCCCGGGGAAAGACGGATAAGCGACACGTCGAACCGTCGCGGCGGGGAGGCTGGAGTGGAACCTCGCAATGGCTCGTGTCACGAGAGGGCCTTCGCGATGGCGCCGTGCCACCGAGGCCTGTCCAAGCCCAGCTATATAAGCCTAAACTTCATTTTTTTTAGGATAATTATCATAATTATCCGGTGAAGAAAGCAGCGAGAAAGGGCGAGAAATGGTGATGAAATTCTTAGTTCTGGCTATTAAACGCGGTCAAACTCGAATTAATCTTAGGTAGTAGAAGTATTAGGCTAGCAGGGAGCATTCTGTGGAGTTAGTTTCATGAAATTCGACCCAGCCAGTCCTTCGTCCTACCGAGAGCTAAGGTAAGTGGAATTGCTCCAAAATTGAGTGTCAATATACTCCCTAGCCTAAAGTAAGCATTTCTCCATTACGGACTTTTGAGAAATAGCGGTTTTGACCGTTTTCGATAAGCCTAAGTTTGGACTATATATATATATATATATTAAAAGTGATATTTTTTCAGAGTATTAATGTATTTATTCCTAATTGATATATATATATGGATACATTTGTAAGGAATAGCTACGAATATTGGTCGAATTCGCCCGGTTAATAGGGCCCAGGCAAGCTGAGATATGTAAAGTGGTTTTCTTGACAAGCTAGTAGTTTCGGTAATGGTAACATAGCTCAAGTGCAAGTAGAATGTTTCATAAGTTAGATGTGTTACAGTATAAATTTAAGTACGATGTTGGAAGCATCATGTCATGTATAGCGTGAAACTTACTAGCGCGATATAAATTCTAGTAGAAGTGTCGGAAATAGTCTGACACCCCGGTATGTGATTTAGTAAAGTATGTTAGCATATTATCGTGTTCGGTCGAAACTTAGTAAAGCAATATAAGTTCTGTAAGTAAAGTATTTTAGAAATAGAATAGTAGCCTAAAATGAAGTTTAGAAAGCATGTTAGAAGTAGTAAATCATGTTTACTATGAAGCAAAAGATATACATCACGATTCTGTGAGAATAGTATATCTTGTTCGATGTGGGCTCAGCACAGTATGACGGAAGGTTATATATATACCATTGCTCGATCTTAGCTTGTGTTAAATATATACATAACACTTTGTCATTAGTTTCGGCATGTGGTATACGCAGTTAGTATTACTAGTTGAGACGACTATATTGTTTGGGGTTGGATTACCTAGCATTCATGACCTTCCAAGGTTTTATAGGATTTGTATTGACTCGTCCACGGAGAAGTGCGCTGGTGTTGATTCGAGAGTCCTCGGACTCGAGTACGGTTATAGTCGGGGGCTCGGCGAGCCCAAGTGCGTACCCGGGGACGGCAGAGGATACTTATAGTTACTATAGGAGATGGGATTACCGGGATAGAAATTATAGATTTCGTGTTAGTTGTACCTCACAGATTATCGGGGTCGGGTAAGGTTTACATGTGTGCTATGCTATGTTATGTTATAATATTCCAATATTCACGCTAGATATGAGTAGATCGACGGTAGAACGCTATATTTCCAAGTATTACTCCTACTCCTTTCCAATATAGTTGCGAAACCAGTCTTGAAGTCATACTTTCATTCGATTCTTGGTCTATTTCCTTCTACTTGCTCTATTAGTTATATTGCATGTCTTGATTATTTTCGGTGTTTCTTTACATACACAAATTACCAGCCAATGCCAGCGCCGTTAAATGGCCTTGCATTACTTGCCTACGGGAACTCATAGACGGGCCAGGCCCTGTTGATTCCATCCAACATACGAGTCATCAACTCCAGTCATCGGAGCTAGATAACTAGAGGTTTATCCTTTTTCTTTTGTGGTACAGTATGGGTAGGTCGGGGCCACAGTCGGCCATTTTATCGATATTCTTAGAGGCTTGGATTGCATATTCCACAGTAGTTGGAAACATACTTAGGTTTGTGTGAGGCCATGTTGAGCCTCCGTTACGACCGTAGTGGTGACCTTGTCGATCACGTTGTTGTTTAGCACCTAGCCTGCTTGATTCGAAGTAACTAGACAGCATGGGTGGCCTTGTTGGCCCGCATAGAGTTCCTTCATACCTCTTTATTTTACAGTTGTTGTTGTTTACTTACGGTGGCTATGAAGCCTAGTTGGCGGAGGCTGTATTTACAGCCGTTATATAGCCCAATCGTTTTCTTAAAATCTAGAGTTAGAGAGCATGCCGAGGCACCGAAGTGCTTAGGCTCGACGGTCTAACGGTTGAGTCTAAAGTAAGGCATCGAGTGCGATCATGCCCCAAGGCAGGGCGTGACGGTATGTTTTTCACAATAGCAGAGTTTATTAAGGAATTTTTCATAATTTCTATGTTTCCTAAGTCCTAAAATACATCGTTTTAATCTCAAAAAGAAGGGTTTTAAGATAATTAAACCTATCCTACGCCTTACCATTCTATGCATGAAATACTAGAAGGATATTAGGGGTGATCAAGGCTAGAATTCATCAATTCTTCTTCAATTTCCTTTGGGTGTTCAAGGAAGAGAGTAGAATCAACTTACCTAGGCATGTGAGGCTATGAATGAGGTTCCTTTCACCCTCGTTCCTAAACTATTCTCAAATTCCATGAATTTCATTTCTATAAGCCAGTTTCGGGGATCCATGAGGTTTATACTGACTCTTGTGGAACCGATATGATCTATCGATGGGCCAATCTCGTTCATGTATTAAATTATGTTTTATAATATATGGGAATATTTTATGACTATTTTGAATATAAACGTATAGATTTGAGTTTAAATCCAATTATGCCAAATTATATATGTTTTTTATGAAAAGTCAGGATTATTATTTCGTTATGATCTTGATGTAAATTATTGCTTTATGATTTATGTTTTATGATATGATTTCTCTCAAGTACTTATCATGGATTTATTATATATCAAGTATATACATCCTTTACAAGTATGCATGAATTTCATGATTTATGGATTTACGATTATGGCCGACTCACGGGCCTTATTTCATAGGTAGTTCACATTTTCAAAAGATGCTTATGATTATGATAATTCAACTAGCCCATGAATCTCTGTATGTTTCCCTATTATCCTATGAGCACTATATATTTTGGGGTAGTATTTAACAATAGTAAAGTCTCGAGAACTATGTGCCAACATAGCCATGATAGGACCTCCTTTGGAGCTATCCGCTTTTCTCGAATGGCCTTTCATGAGTGAAATCATGCGTACTCTTTCATTGTTTTACCCTTGTCAAGGTATGAACACCCTTCCCAATAGGGGTTTAAAGGTTGGGTTCCATGTGTGCTCATATGGGGTATGTCGGTTATATGAATCTCCCATTGTTCCCTCGCAATTTATGCATGAATTTATGATTATGTACTTTTGGCTCAAGTCATGTTTAATAAAGCTTTTCTCTTATGATTCTTTATATGATTGATTTACAAATATTTTGAAAACCTTGAGCCCTATGTTTGAATTATGATATTTACGTTATGATCATGTAGTCCTACTCTTATGAACTCTTACCATATTTAACTACCATTTTACTTACCTTGCATACTTCAGTATATTTAAAGAACTAGCGCATACTCTAAGCTATATCATTTTATGATATAGGCTTGATATATTGTCACGCCTCGCCTTAGGGTATGGCGGCACCTGGTGCCTAGAAGGACCTGGACTGCTAAGCTTGGTGAGCACGAGCACATCGGGTACACAGCTAGCTCTATCTCGAACTTAAAACAACGGGCTATACTTGGTGTAATCGACCTCCGTGGCAGGCCTATAGCCACTGTAAATATAATTTCCTTCAACAGAGACATACTTATAAAGGGAACCTATGCGGGCCGACAAGGCCACCATGTTGTCTAGTTATCTGTAACTCAGCAAAGATACTTGTATAACTTCTTTGTGGCCGGCAAGGTCACCACTACTATCGAGATTATGGCCCCACCACGGCCAACACAATAAACTGCTAAAACTTAATCAAAACGCACGGCCTCACACGACCAGCTCAATCGACCACAGGGAGATATATATATACAGTCTGCAAGCCTCTATAGTGCTGATAAAATGGTCGGGCGGGGCGGCCTACCCTCTTATGCAATAGAAAATAAACTACACCTCGGGCCTCCAAGCTCAGAATGACGGGGAGGCGTGACTATATATTTGTTGGAATCACGGGATCGCCTCCTCGTCTATGAGTACCTGCAGGCAAGTAATGCGGCGCGCGGGCGTCGGTACCACTAGTACCAAATGTGCAAAGCAACCAGACACATCGAATAGCCAACATAACTAGCAGCTCTGAATAGCGAGGAATAGCTAGTCTGTAGGCGTATAAATGAATCGAGACTTTCCATCTTGTGGTAGAGGCGGGAGCGTACACATCCCAGCGTGGCGCCCTGCTGTCTATTAGCTACTATATAACACATAAATACATATATATATAGCAAGAAAGAACCAATACCAACACCCATAAGCTGGATGGTGCCTTAATCAATCAAATAATCTATACCCCTACAGAGTCAAAACCAACCAAAATAAGTCACTCCACTCATCTATAACATCACGACACCTCTGCGGCCCACAGGTCTCAGGCTCGGGCTATGGCCTCGATATAAATAACTATGTTTGAGTCGGAGGACTCTGTCCCCAGCTATCATCCTTTATGCTTGTATACAAACTGTTCCACAGGCGCATGCGCACAAGGGTAATATAGTATGTCTTGATCAGCTGATATGGAAATATATCCCATCTTCGTCCTCTTGGGATGGCATGCCCTCCTTAGGTGGCGTAAACCTACCACTCGGTGGCGACAAGTTACCAATCCCGGGGCGGCGGGGCGCTCAAAAGGGTGCCCTCACGACACAATCAGTCTCAACAATCAATAAGCACATATATAGCAAGCATGTTTAAGTAAGAAAATACTATACGAATTCCGATTTCTTATTCTAATTCTTTCTGTATTATACTTATTCTCAAAGCGCTTTATGCGAATCGAGATCTTTATCGGCTTGCATGGCTAATCGCCTTAAGATACTATCTGGCTGGCTATACATGTAAGATATCATACGGCTTGTATGGCTAATATGTACCTAAGATACTATGCATAATGCGATTTTACTTTACTAATTTTATTCGAATATGTCATATTAAACTAAAAACATGCTTGCAAATTCATGTTGGGCTATGCGAGTCTGGGAATGCTAACTCGCCATTTAGGCGCCCTTTAACTTTCGGGTAAGAGTACGATAGAAACTGACGCAAAAATAGGTTTCTGAGCTGCTCAAAACTCATTATACAACGAGAATTACTATTATGGGAGTTCTTTGTATTATGCTAGGCTAAAGTTACTAACTTGCCGGAAGGCGGCTACATACCTTAACCTCGGGTTGTCAGGCTATCGGACGAAGCTGGTCCGATGCAGTATATTTCTCCCAGCGCATTTACATATATGTCAGGTAGAACTAAATACACCAATATTCTAAAAGAAAACGTCACTGATATATTTATAGCCCAAACTTTGGCTTATCGAAAGACGGTCAAAAACTTACTATTTCTCGAAAGTCCAGAAGGGAGAAATACTCACTTTAAGGCTAGGAGTATCTTGACACTAATTTGGAGCAATTCCACTTACCTTAGCCCGGTAGCACGATGATTTGTGGCGAATTTGTGGCTTAAATCCGTAGGAATGCTCCATATTGCTAAATACCTCGGTATTCGAGGTTAATTTGAATTTGGACTACGCTTGGCGTAATCGATAAAGAAATTATAAATATCTTACGCCCCCTCTATTCTCTCTCGCGATTTCTGGAAATTATTTGATGTATTAATGAAATGAGCAGTGGAGGGCTTTATATACTTGAGCACGGACAAGGCCAACGTGTCCGCGGAGCCATGGGGGCTCCCCCTCCGTGACAACGTTGCCATTGCGGAGGGGCTCACGCCTGACTCCTTGCGATGGTTCGACGGGTTCCTTATCGATCTTTTTCGAGGCCTTTTTCTAGCATGTGTGACACTCAAATACTATTAACCAACATGCAGATGGGGCCATCTATGTCGGGGTACACGAGATGCCAACGTCTCCACCCCTTAAGAACATTCGTCACCGAATGTAACTTCTATCTATAGGGCTTCCCAATTTACTTAACTTGTTTTTAGAAAAATTTCGGCGAGTTTCCACATATGGACAATCCCAAAAACACGAAATGCGGGAAAAGTCCAATACGGTGCTCCACCTGATACTATAGTATTCATATGACAGATTAAAATCGATCTTCTTATTGTATATATATACTATAAGCTGTATAAGATAACCATACCAACATACCTCTTATGTACGACTATGCTTGAAATAAGTGAGGGTGTCACGGTTTCCTTATCTTCATCCGCCTCCCAAGTCTCATATCCTCTCGGTTCTGTTACGCCACGGTACTTTGATAGACGCAATATCTTTAGTTCTCAATCTCTGGTCTGTCTGTCTAAGATAGTTATTGGAACCTCTTCGTAGACGACTCTTACGTAACACCACAGGATATCTGAAGTACAGGCCCTTTCTGGATGGGTCTCTATGCATTTCCTCAGCATAGATACGTGAAAGGCCAGGATGCACGGATTCTAATTCTTGAGGCAAGTTCAACTCATATGCCCACTTAGCCTATCCTTGATGAATCGATAAAGGTCCAACAAATCTCGGAGCGAGCTTACCTTTCTTTCCAAATCTCATCACCCCTTTCATCGGAGATACTTTGAAATACCCGATCGTTCACATCAAATTCTAGGTCTTTCACGCACTTTGTCGGCTATATGATTTCGGCGACTACGCGTGCGATGCATGGCGTTCTCGATAAGCGTTACCTTCTCCTCGGCGTTGAATAATGTACGCCCAATCAACGATTCTCCGCCTCAAACCAGCCAGCGGCGATTTGCATTTCGCCCGTATAATGCCTCGGAGGACGCCCGTTTGGATAGGCTGAGTGATAACTCTTATTATAAGCAAACGCAATTAACGGCAAATGCTCGTCCTAGCTACCTCCAAAAATCTAGCAAACACGCTCGTAGCATGTCCTCGAGCGTACGAATAGTGCGTTCGCCTACCCATCTATTTGGTGGAATATTGTGCTCAGAAGTTAATACTGCGTTCCAGACCTCTTTGAAATATTGCCAAAATCTAGCTATAAGCGTGTTCCTCTGTCTGAAATAATAGATACGGCACTCCGTGTAATCCCTAACTATTTCTCGGATATACAATTCGGCATAATCTTCGGTAGGGTAAACGTAGCTTTCAGCGGGAAATAGGCTAATTTTGTCAACCTTTCAACTATCACCCATATAGAAATCGTGTCTATGTACAGATCTGGGCAAAATCACACTTACAAAATCCATATTCACTTGCTTCCCATTACCGAGAGAGGCACAACTATACTTTGGTTAACCCGCTTTGGTTTAAATTGTTGCGCTTTTACCTGTTGGCATTTAGGAAATTGGGCTACAAATTCGGGTATTTCTCTTTTCATACACATACCGGTAGTTCTCTTGATATCATGGTATATTTTCGTGGTAGGGTGAAGAGAATAGCGGGGGCGTAATGTACCTCATTCTGTCTAGCTGACGGAGCCACAGAGAAATATACGGAACACGGACGGCCTTTTACATCATAGCACTTCATCCTCGGTTATCGCTCACAGCGCTTTTACGCAGATTACGTCCTTAGGTTTGGATCGGTCAGGGATCCTCAAATTGCGTTCTTTTACTTCCAAAACTAACGATGACACGGCGGTGATACAGAGTTGCAGCTACATTGTCTCTGTTTACGCTACCGCGACGGCTAAGGTTTGGCTAATTGATGTATCTCCCGACCCAACTCCCCCTTTGTTTCGGGCTGCAATCGCCAAACTTCCCATGGATTTATGGCTAAGAGCATGTGCTACTACGTTGGCTTTCACGGATGATACGAGAGGCCAACCCGCGTCATAATCTTTTTAATAACTCCAACAGCGACGGCGCCGCGAGATTCCAGCCTCCCCTGGTGAAGATATGCTGTGGCTCTTATGATCGTGAAAATATTCACATGGATGCCTTACAAGTAATGTCTCCCTTATCTTTAAGGCGTGGATCACTTTGGCTAACTCAGTCATGGGTAGGAAGATGAGAATTCTTTTCGTGTTTCCTCAGTTTGTCTGGAAGCATATGCAATCGCCCTTCTGGTGCATCAACACTGACAACCCAATGCACGATGCATTCGCAATACTGAATAATCTTCTGTACCTTTCGGTAATGCTAACCTTTGGAGTAATTGTCTGTCTTTTAATTCTGGAAGCTCTGCTCACGTGCCTCTGTCCTCTTTGAAACTGCGCTATGCGTCGGCTTAGTCGAGAGAGTGCGCTATAGTAGAAAACCCCCTCAACAAATCTCTGTAATATCCCTTCAACCCCGAGCTGCGGACTTCGGAGTCGGAGTGGTAGGTCTAGGCCACGTTTTGCTTCTTTGCTATTTTACGCGTGTCCAGCACAGCTATACCGGCCTCCGACACAATGTGCCCCAAGAGCTGCGAGTTCGACGAAATTCACACTTGGAGAACTTAGCATATAGCGCGGTCCTTGAGAATGCAGGAGCCTTTGTCCGTAAATGAGCCGTGTCTGCTTGGAGCGAGAATACACCAAAATATCATCAATAAACACTATCACGAACAGGTCTAGGTATGAGGTCTAAAGGTACGCCGTGAGTCCATAAATATTCTGTTGGGGGCATTCATCAACCCAAAGGACATAGCTTAGAAATTCCAAAGTGTCCATCGGGTCCTCAAAGCCGTTTTGGGAATGTCTCTTTCTCGAACTTCCGAACTGATGATATTCGGACCGCAAGTCAATCTTAGAAAAATATCGGCCTGTAGGCGATCAAACAAATCATACATTAAGACGGATACTTATTCTTTCTTGCTTAACTTTATTGAGTTGTCGGTAATCTATACACACATACGGGCGAAGCCATCTTTCTTTCTGCACAAATAGGGCTGGCGCACCCCACGGTGAAGTACTCGGCCTAATGAAACCCTTAACTAACAAATCTTTCCTTGCTCCTTTATCTATTACGGAGTTTATTGTATTATGCTAGGCTAAAGTTACTAACTTCTTTGACGGCTACATACCTTAACCTTGGGTTATCGGACTATCGAATGAAGCTCGGTGTACTCCGGCTATTTCTCCCAAACGCATTTACATATATGTAAAGAACTAAATACACCAATATTCTAAAAGAAAACGTCTTTGATATATTTATACCCAGAAAACTTTGGCTTATCGAAATACGGTCAAAAACTTGCTATTTCTCGAAAGTCATGAAGGGAAATACTCACTTAAGAGCTAGGAGTATATTGACACTAATTTGGAGCAATTCCACTTACCTTAGCACAGTATACGATGATTTGTCGGCCGGAATTTGCGAAACAGAATTCGTAGGAATGCTCTCTGCTACTGAATACCTTGGTATTTAAGGTTAATTTGAATTTGGGCTACATTTGTAGGCGTAATCGATCAAAAATTATAAATATCTTACACCCCCTTTGTTCTCTCTCGCGATTTTTGGAAATTATCGTGTATTAATGAAATGAACTTGAAGTGGAGGCTTTATATACTTGAGCTTTGTGGACATGGCCAACGTGTCACGGAGCCATCGCGGAGAGGCTCCCACTCATGACACGTGCCATCGCGGAGGGGCTCTTGCCAGAGGCTCCTTCCGTGATGGTTCGGCAATTCCTTATCGGTCTTTTCCCGGGCCTTTTCTAGCATGTGTGGCACTCAAATACTCTTAACAACATGTGAATAGTCATCTATGTGTTGGGAATTTTACAGTGCTTAACAGAGATATCTGTGCTTAGTCCCTTCGATAAGTCGATTCTCAAAGATAGCTTTTCTCGGCCCAGTTGGTAGATCCTCATTTTCGAGCCTTTCTATTCGGAACATGTTCAACATTTTTAGTTTGAGACTATAGTGAGTTAGTTGGGGTCTTTTCTCATCAACTCGTCGGTGTTAGAGGCTTTTTAGGACATAATTAGTATTTCGGCTTTGGTGCATGTATGTTGATGAGCCCGCAGAATTATGCAGGTCGTACAAGTAATATAGTGGCTCTTTTTAAGAGCAGATATCGAACTGAGGATTTGGACTATAAGGGTAAAACCTTTTCAAGTGTTATTTATTAAAACTCTAATAATGAAGACACTTGATGTAAAGAGTTTTATATTTTGGAAACTATTTTTATAACAAAGTAAAATATTTATACGGTTGAATCTGAACTATAGATGTGAGCATCTTTGAGGGCTAAAGCGAACATGTAAAGAAATTAATTATCGATATACATGGTTTATCTTTCCTCCCGATTCTTGGTCAGACTTATGCCTATAGTTAAACTGCCGTATTTAACAGAATCATAGACCTTCCACCTACATTTTCGTGATGAAGAAATTCATGTTCTAGCTATACAAAGCCGATTCCACACATGACTAATACGACTTTCGGTATATTTTATCACGAAGGTAAATCAATTCCCAATTTTCCCAAACAAAGAACAGATCATATCCTATTAATTCACAACTTTCAGTTTCTTGCCCTCTCGGGTGGCTTAGGACACTTTTTAGTTTTACATTAACATTGGCCGAGACATTAACGTAGTAAGAACAAGAATTAAATAGAACAACCATAGAAGAAAGATGAAACAGAAGCAGATAATCAATAATTACATTTCTATACAATAGTTCATAACCTCGACAAAAAAGAGAATTAGCCACTCATTTGTGGATTGAACATCGTTAAATATGAATGGAAATCATGCAAACAATTGAAAAAGGAAGAAAGGGATAGACAAAACCCTAAGAATTTCGTCCTCAAAGCTGCTTTTGTAACCCGCGTTCTTGCTCCACCAAGTCGGAATGTGAAAATAAACCTAAGTGTGCTATTTATAATAGTAGGAATTTGTCCCCGAATAACAAGCAACGTGTCACGGAGTGTAGCAGCGGAGCATTGCCTCCGTGACAGCGAAACGCGGAGGCCTTAAATGTAGAAAATCGACCACTGGCGGCACCACACGCGTTAGCGCGTGGCACGCTGCCAGGAGCAGCGCGTTACTGGGAGTTGTGTGAGCCACCTAGCGTAGCACGTTGCCAGCATTGTCTTGGGCAACTTTTTGCACTGCTTGGTAGCACGTGTAGAAGCCTTGAGTGGGAGATGCATTTTAGGCCTCCTCGCTGCCAGAAGCGTTTGCGTGTTTCTTGATCTCCAAGCCTCTACTTCACCAACTCACTTCTGAATTAGCTCCTCAAAGTCATCAAAAACCTACAAAACAGCTAATAATCATGTTGGTTAGCACATATCTTCACTGTTACATAAAATCACATGAAAATGTATCAAATAGCTTAGACAACACGACTAATTTAAGTTGTAAAGCGCATCACGGGACCTATATTATTTCCCGTGATCACAGCCCCACTTAAGTCTTGTTAGGTCACCAGGCAACCCTTTTACATGTCATGTAATTGAAAACTCTCACATAACTAATCTAGCAAGTTAATTCCAGAGTACGAATTTTATGATGATTACGTAGATACAAGATTAAAAATAGAACATGCTATGAAATACAACGCTATGTTAAGACTTCTTAGCCTCAAAGATGAGCTCTCAATCTTAGCAAACTCATGTCAATCAAGCGTTAGAAATCCCACATAGATTTTATCCTTCATTAAACACTATTGCCCTCACGGAAGAGAGTTACCCAATTTCACACGCAAAAATACTTATTTATATCACAACATGTGTGGGTACAAAAATAGAATTTCACTCACTCTCACAAAGAATTCACATGCACCATGTAATGGCCCATAAGCTTGCCCTTAGTGTTGTACTCCACTAATTTGAGGATGTACGAATGTAAGATCAAGTAGGACTTTTAGGTTGTAATGTAACTCGGTTGGTATCACAACATGTGTGGGTACAAAAATAGAATTTCACTCACTCTCACAAAGAATTCACATGCACCATGTAATGACCCATAAGCTTGCCCTTAGTGTTTTATTCCACTAATTTGAGGATGTACGAATGTAAGATCAAGTAGGAATTTTTAGGTTGTAATGTACTTAGGTGTAGGTAGGTACTATTGTGATCAGTAATAGTGACTATCTTCCCTAAGCGCTTTCAATACATCACGCGCTCATTGCGAACTTCCCTTCCCTTACTTCACCTTTTTATACTTGGTAGATTTCTTTTTCCTCTTTTGTTCCCCCATTTCTTTTAGGCACTTTTAGCTTATTAGTAAGGAGTTGTATAAATAATTTCTAACTCATTTGTTTTCTTACTCCTTACTAATAATCAACCATTTTTACACAAGTGCACCTTTGACCTTTCTCAACTTTTACAACTTCCACTTTTCCTTTCTTTTC
>JACEIK010006141.1:0-25298 GCA_018107945.1 Datura stramonium
GCTATGTTAGCCCTGATTCCTCTATCTCAGTCAGTTTCAGTCCGTTTCCTATTACTTCAGTTACTGTCAGCTTTATTACTTACTTTCAGTTGTTTTCAGTTATTGCTTTACATACTCAGTACCAGTGGTACTGACACCCATTTTGGGGCGCTGCATTACTTGCTTGCAGGTGTACATAGACGAGGATCAGATCCCTCGTAGTTCCAGTCAGCGATACAGAGCCTTCAGCTCCTTTCATCCGGAGCTTGGAAGACAAAGGTTTACTTTCTTCTTTTCTGTACAGTGTGGGTACGCCGGGGCCCTGTCCTGACCGTCTTATTATTCTTAGAGGCTTGAAGATTGTATTATATTCCCTTTGGTTATGTGTATCGGCTGTGTGGGGCCACATATGTGTTTCATATTGTAAGTGATGGCCGTGTGGGGCCTTGTTCAGGTGTTAGTTGGTGACCTTTTCGGTCACAGATCAGTTTAGCGCCAGATTTCATTTTGCAGTTATAACTAGACATCATGGTGTCCTTGTCGGCCCACATAGGACTCCTTGTAGTTGGTTGTTCTGGTTAGCTGTTTATCTTTTATAGGTGGCTATAGGCCATGTCGGTCGGGGGCTGTATTTACAGCCTCTATAGCCCGTCGTTTTCTTGAATCCAGAGTTAGAGCCAGCCTTGCACCAGAGGTGCTTAGGATCAGTTAGTTTAGCAGTCCAGATCTTAGTAGGGCACCAGGTGCCAGTCATGCCTCCCAAGGTGGGGCGTGACACTTAGAAATCATCTTCCTGGCCTTAAGATAGGAAATTAATCGACTTGCTGATACCGCCGAACTACCCTTTCACTCCAACACTGACTCACCTGAAAAATGAAATTCCACCGTACGGGTCCTACAATTAATCGAAGCATAACATGTGAAAAACCAATCCATGCAAAGAATAATGTCAAAGACAGTCATCGCTAACTCTTCAAGATCCGCGGAGGTAACCTTATGCAACATAGTGATCGGGCATTCTCTATATACTCGTCTAGCTATGACCGAATCATCAACAGGGGTCGAAATTGAAAACGATTCTAACAAGGTCTCGGTACTAACTCCAAGGCTACTAGCAATGTTGTAATACCCCATAAAGGCCTAAGAATAGACCAGTGAGTTAAAATTTAAAAGTGTAGAAAAACAGGCAAAAATATCACAGAACGGACGACCCTATGACTCGTGGTAGGATACCACAGGTCGTCATATACAGTCGTGATTTGGGAAGTCAGGGAAGAAGTGGTGACAACGGACGGTGTAATGACTCGTTGTCAGGAACAACGAGTCGTTGTTACCAATCGTGAGTAGGACTGAACTTAGGCTGAGGAGGAAGCAATGGGCCATCCCACGATCCGTGGTGAGAGAAAACGACCCATTGTTTCAAGTCGTTGCTTGTTAGTTGAAGTTTCCAGTGCATTCAATTGATGGAGACCATGACTCGTTGGATGCCACCATGAGTCATGGTGAAGCTCGTGGAAGGAGAGGTCAGATTGGGTTAAGGGGCTGACGACGGCCGATTCAACGACCCGTGGTTTGTTGTAACGACTCGTCCTGTCATGTCTTGAGAAGGATCTAAGGCATGTCATGAGGACATGGACCCGACGACTCGATACCACGAGTCATTGTATGATGCCACGACCCGTTGGGTCAGTCATTGGTTTGTCTGGGACAGATTTCAAGAAAAATTATTTTAAGGGTATTTTCGACCTGTCCTCATTTTTAGCCCCTAAACTACATTGTTTTGGTTATTTCCCGAGTGTAATAAGAGGAATTAAGTTCCTATTGCTTGCCCATTCTCATGCAAGGATTCTAGAGAGGTTTTGGGAGATTTAAGGCCTTCTTCCCAAAATTTTTCTTCAATTTCCTTGTGGGTGTTCAAGGAGCTTTAAGTTCATCCATTCCCAAGTATGTAGGGTTTTAAAATGGGTGAAATTCTTCCTCACCCATGCCCAATTTCGACTAAAGTCATGAATTCTCCTACTCATATTCCATGGGGTTTTACCCAAAGTATGTCAATGTGATTTCTCCTCATGGGTATGTTTTAATTGAGTTTTTCTTATGGAAATATGCATGATGGGCAACTTTTACTATCATTTTCTTTAATTAATGTTTCAATCTTTTTAAATCTAAATTGCCCATTTATAGAAGTTCATGGAAATCATGATTTGTGATGAATATTCATTATTTTAAGTTTATTGATCAGGGGAATGCATGAATCTAAGTTACCCGTGTTTATGGGTATATTTTGAAAGGAATGAGTATGATGAAGTATCGAGCAATCACCATATAATGACGAATGATTTACGATTTATGAAATGAATTTCATGATTTATCGATTTATGATGTTGGCCAGTAAGAAGGTGCCTTGATTCTTGGCTAAGCATGTTTTAAGGGGATCAATGATGATAAATGTTATATCTTATCCAATGAATTTTTCTGCATGATTAATGATTTATGTATGAGCCTATATGCATGTTTTTGGGAGCCGTGTCTAGCACCGAGCAGCTCGTTGTTCAAAGGACTACGCAAGTGTCTCATAACCATGTGCCACCATGGATTGTAAATGTTATGATGTTATGATAATGATTCCCCCCTCAAATGTGATATCACTCCTTATGCACGACGCCTGGAAAGCCAGGGTCGGTCTGCCCACTTGAGCGAGACAGTGGAGCATCATGAAAGGCTCTACCATGATGGTGTCGGTTATGATGAGTCCTCCCATTGTTCTGCATTTTTTATGCATTGTTATGTTTATGTTATTGGCTCAAGTTATATTATGATATAGTTATTTATGAATGTGCTAATGAATGATTGTGAATGATTTGAAAGTCTTGAGCCTTATGTTTTATTATGAAAAATTTTGATGCAAGCATGACGTCCTTCTCTTATGACTATTTATGAGTTTACTTTACTTTTAAAATGTTCGTTTTACTTACCATGTATACTAAGTACATTCCATGTACTGACCACATACTCTCTATGTTGTATCGTTTCATGATACAGGGTTCGGATCATAGGATCACCCTCATCCTTAGTCATCTCAGCTTACACCTTCAGCTTATTGGTGAGTCCTCATGTTCTGAGGGCTATTTTGGTTACTTTCATTTTGGTTACTTTCATTTTGGTTATGTTCAGTTTTGGTCGGGTTAGTTGGAGATGTTGTCCCATCAACCCATCTTATGTATAGATGCTTTCAGACAAGTATGTAGTACTCAGTTGTGTAAACGTTGGTATTTCTTTATGTTATGTTATAATTACATTTCTTATATAGTTTTATGATTATTGTTCCACTTATTTGAATGAGATTAGTTGTATGCATGAGCCATTGGTTGACTTGGGGTCCCTCGGGGTCCCTTATCTCGTGTCTATGATCCGGGTATATTTTCGGGTTGTGAGAAACTTGGTACTAGAGAAATAGGTTTGAAGTGTCCTAGGGAGTCCGTAGGTAAAGCCTTTTTCATGGGTGTGAAGCGCGCCACACCTATGAAGAAGAGGCTACTAAACGTTTTAGGAAATGTTCCCTTCGTTCATGTTCTATGTCGTGTGATGAAAAGCCTTTCCACCCTTATAATTCGTACGATTCGCGATTGCAGAATTATGGCTCCTAGAAGAACGAATGGAAGGATGAATGGAAATGATGAAGGCCACGAAGATGGAAATGATCATGGGCATCAGCAAGCCCCACTTGTTTCAGAGCCCCAGGCACTAGAGCCAACTGCCCACGTAGAGTTTCGGGCGGTGATTCAGATGTTTGGACAGGCCTTGACCGCTCAGGTCAATCAGCAGGCTATTGCGCAGGTTCCACAGAATGGCAATGCGGCGGCGACTCGGATTAGAGAGTTCTTGAGGATGAACCCTCCTGAGTTCACGGGATTGAAGGTGGATGAGGATCCACACGAGTTCATTGAAGGGATCTTGAAGGTCACTCAGGTTATCGGAGTGAAAATAGGGAGTGTGTGGACTTGGCCTCTTATCCCTAAGGGAGGTTGCTCATATTTGGTACAAGCAATGGAAGGACAGCAGGACAGCGGGAGCGGGCCCTATCAGTTGGGAAAAGTTTCACATAGCCTTTCTTGACAGATTCTTCCCTCAGGAAATGAGGGAATTGAAGGAAACTTAGTTTGTTAACCTCAAACAAGGAAAGATGACAGTGCTGGAGTATTCACTTGAGTTCACTCGCTTGTCAAAATACGCCCTAGAGTTGGTCATGGATCAGAGGGCGCAGGAGAGCCTATTTGTTCATGGTGTGGCTGGTTATTTAGACAAGGATTGAAGGACTGCCATGCTTCACCGGGATATGGAGTTTCCTCACATAGTGTTGTACGCCCAATTGATGGAGGCGGCTCGTGTGAGGGAGAGGGAGGCAAAGAGGGCTCGGACAGATAGTCATGGGTTTTCACATCAGAGGTCCGGTGGTGGCTACCGTCCACAGTTTTAGCAGAGGTCACTAGCCCCAACACCATCATCAGCTAGTGTTCCATCCAGACCTAGGGGTGATCATTGGAGTAGGGCTTTAGGGTCGAGGGATCAGAGGGCACCTAGTTAGAGTATACCTCTCTAGTCTGCGGGAAGTGCGACAAGAGTCACACCAGGGAGTGCCTGCTCGGTTCGGATGTCTGCTTCGGGTGTGGTAGATTTGGGCACATGCACCGAGTATATCCATATGCCAGACAGGGTGATGATAGGGGTCGAGAACAGACCACCAGGACAACAATAGCTCCAACCCATTTAGCTCCACAGGGAGCATCTACTAGTGAGGGAGGCGGTCAGCGCCAGAACCGATTCTATGCCCTTGCCTTGCGCAAGGAGCAGGAGACTTCGCCAGACATGGTCACTGGTATGTTGCGTGTCTTTCATATTGATGTTTATTCCTTGCTAGATCCGGGAACTACATTGTCTTTCGTGACTCCTTACATTGCTAGTAGCCTTTCCGTTAGTCCCGAGACCTTGTAAGAACAATTTTCAGTTTCTACCCCTGTCGGTGACTCGGTTGTAGCTAGACGGGTATATAGAGGGTGCCCGATCACTATGTTGCATAAGGTTACCTCCTCGGACTTAATAGAATTGTCCATGACTAATTTTGACATCATTTTGGGTATGGATTGGTTGTTTGCATGTTATGCTTCGATTAATTATAGGATGCATACTGTGGAGTTTCATTTTTCGGGTGAGTCAGTTGTGGAGTGGAAGGGTAGTTCGGCGGTGCCAGCAGGTCAGTTTATTTCCTATGTTAAGTCTACGAAGATGATCTCTAAGGGGTGCATGTACCACCTAGTTAGGGTTAAGGATGTGGAGTCCGAGACCCCAACTATTCAGTTGATTCCGGTGGTGTGCGAATACCCAGAGGTGTTTCCCGAGGATTTGCTAGGTGTTCCTCTGTAAAGGGAAATTGATTTCGATAATGATATATTGACAGATACGCAACCTATTTCTATCCCTCCTTACAGGATGGCTCCAGCCGAGCTAAAGGAACTGAAGGAGCATTTGAAGTATCTATTGGACAAGGGCTTCATTAGACCGAGCCAGTCCCCATGGGGTGCACCAGTTCTACTTGTTCGAAAGAAGGACAGTTCCCTTCGCATGTGTATTGACTATCAACAATTAAACAAGGTTACCGTCAAGAACAGGTACCCCTTACCCAAGATCGATGATTTATTTGACCAGCTTCAGGGTGCCAAGTGTTTCTCCAAGATCAATCTCAGGTCCAGGTATCATCAACTTAGAGTTTGGGAGAGTGACATCCCGAAGACCACTTTCAGGACTCGGTATGGTCACTACGAATTTATTGTTATGTATTTTGGGCTAACCAATGCTCCTGCAGCTTTTATGGACTTGATGAACTGGGTGTTCAAGAAATATTTGGATATGTTCATTATTGTGTTCATTGACGACATTCTTATATACACTCGAAGCGAGGAGGAGCATGCCACTCATTTGAGAATAGTAATGCCGCCATATTTTCAATGCAAACACCACCGCGGCAAACTCAAGATCATGGGTTGGGTAATTCTTCTCATGGACTTTCAACTGCTTTGAGGCATACGTTATCACTTTCCCATGCTGCATCAACACACACCCAAGTCCGATTCTTAAAGAATCAAAATATACTCCAAAACCATCGGTACCCTTGAGTAGGGTCAACACTGATGCTGAAGTGAGTCAAGTCTTCAACTCTTGGAAGCTTTTCTCACAAGCCTCCGACCATTGGAACTTTACCTTTGTCAACCTGGTCAATTGTGCTTCAATTGATGAAAATCCCTCAACAAATCTCTGATAGTAACCTACTAGGCCCAAGAAACTCTGAATTTCTGAAGGATTCACCGGTCTGGGCCAATTCTTCACCGCCTCAATTTTATGAGAATCTACTCTTATGCCCTTACTCGATAACACATGGCCCAAAAATGCAACTGAGTCCAACCAAAACTCGCACTTACTTAAATTTGCATACAACTGATGATTCTTGAGAATCTGCAGCACTACTCTCAAATGAGCAACATGCTCCTCCTTGCTCCGAGAGTATATAAGGATGTTATGGATGAACACGATCACGAACATATTAAGATATTTCTTGAAAACCCTGTTCATCGGGTCCATAAAAGTTGCAGGCGCATTGGTGAGTCCAAAATACATAACAACAAATTCGTAGTGACCGTACAGAGTCCTGAAAGCAGTTTTCGGGATGTCACTCTCTCGAACCCTGAGCTGGTGATACCCGGGCCTGAGATCTATCTTTGAGAAACATCTGGCACCCTGAAGATAATCAAACAAGTCATCAATCCTGGATAAGGGGTACCTTTTCTTGAATAGTGACCTTGTTCAATTGCCGGTAATAAATATACATCGAAGGGATCTATCCTTCTTTCGGACAAAGAGAACCGGTGCACCCCATGGAAACTTGCTCGGTCTAATGAAACCCTTATCCAACATGTCCTTCAACTGATCCTTCAACTCCGTTAGCTTGGTTTGAGCCATACTATAAGGAGGAATAGAGATAGGCTGCGTATCGAGTAAAAGATCAATACCAAAATCAATTTCCCTCTCAGGAGGAACACCGGCAAATCATCGGGAAAAACCTCTTGATACTCACACACCACCGGAACGGACTCAACATCCTTAACCCTAACTAGGTCATGCATGCAGCCCTTCGAAATCACTTTCCTATCCTTAAGATATGAAATAAACCGACCGGCTGGTACAGCTGAATTTCCCTTCCACCCTAAGGCTTGCTGGCTCACCGAGAAACCTGAACTCTACTGACTGAGTTCTATAATTAATTGAAGAATAACATGCAAACAACCAATCCATACCCAAATTTATATCAAAGTCAGTTATGGCTAACTCTACTAAGTCCGCGGAGGTAACCTTATGCAACATTGTGATGGGGCAACCTCTATACACCCGCCTAGCTACAATTGATTCACCGACTGGGGTAGAGACGGAGACGGTTCTGACAGAATTTCAGGGCTAACTCCAAAACTACTAGAAATATAAGGGGTCACAAAAGACAAAGTAGCTCCTAGATCTAACAATGCATAAGAATCAATATGGAAAACTTGCAACATACCAGTGACCACATCTGGAGAAGCCTCCTATTCCTAGCTGGGTACTAGAGCATAAAACGTGTTTTGGCGCTGACTGCCTGCTGAACTAGTGGAGGCACCATGCTGAGGGGGTCGTGCTGCTGGAGCGGCAGAACTAGCTGCAGTCACACGGGCCCTACTGACCCCTTATCTGGTTGAGGGGCAATCTATAAGTCTGTGCCCGGATTTGCCACACTCGAAACACACATCTAAGCTAACTAAGCACCTCCCAGGATCATTCTTGCCACACTTCGCACAAGCTAAAAAAGTGCGCTCCCCATACATGCTACCCTGATCCCTTGAGCCTGAAGCCCTGCTCCTCTGATCTCTCCTAAACCTAAATGGCGTGATGTTCGATGATGGAGCTGAGTGATAGACCCGTGCTGGGACAACTGATGTTGTCTACCCCCTAACTTGACCGGAGAAACCCCATAGTTGTAGGTCCTGGCCCTCTTGGACTCCCTCTTCCTCTGGTAGACCGACTCCATCTAATGAGCATAAAAACATGATGTGGGGAATGTCGATATCCCGATGTAGCATGGCGATCCTGCAATCCTTGTCCAAATAATCTGCCACCCCATGCATGAAACGACTCACCCGAGCCCTTAGGTCCGCCACCAACTCTAGAGCATACTTAGATAATCGAGTGAACTCTAATGGGTACTCCTGAACAGATATGTCACCCTGCTTTAAATTAACAAACTCGGCCGCCTTGAGCTCCCTCATTTCCCGAGGGAAGTACCGATCAAAAAATGTCGTGTGGAACTCCTCCCAACCTATCGGGCCTGCACCCACTTCCCTAGCATCTCTCTACTGCTTAAACCATATATGATCCACCCCCTTTAGCTAATAGGAGGTCAAGTCAACACACTCTCCATTGTTCACCCCCATAACCTAGGTGATCTTCAGTATCTCCTCAATGAAATCGTCGTGATCCTCGTCCGCCTTCGACCCCGTGAACTCAGGAGAGCTCATCCTCAAGAAATCCCTCACCCTGGCTACCGCAGCATTCCTATTCTCAGGGTAATGCGCCACTGTCTGATTTTGAACCTGGGTTGTCATGGACTATGCTAGCATTTGAATTGCTGCCCTAAACTAAGCGTGGGTAGCTGGTTCTGGTGCATGCTCCTCGTGAACGAGTGGGGCTGGCTATGCTCCTCACCATTGGCACCCTCATGATCATTACCATAACCATTTATTCTGGCGTTCACTCGGTGTGGAGGCATGACGCTGCAAACGTGAATAACATGAATTAGAAGGGTAGAGGACTTTCATCACACGACATAGATCATGAAAGAAGGGAACATTTCCTAAATGTCTAGTAGCCTCTTCGTCATAAGTGTGGCGCACTTCACACCCATGAAAAAGACTCTACTTAACGCGACTTTCAGACACCCTAGGACACTTCAAACCTATGGCTCTAATACCAAGTTTGTCAAGACCCGAACTACACTCGGATCATAGACACGGGACAAGGAGCCCCGAGAGACCCCAAGTCAACCCGTGGCATGAGCGTACATCTAATTCAATCACATAAGCGGAATACTTAATATAAGAAAGTGTAAACATGTCATAAACACGGAGAACAGACAATACACAATCCATACATGACGGCTAAATACAACTTGTAGTCTGAAAAGCCTCTAATTATGAAAGACGAGCGGATGGGACAACTCCCCAAATAACCCAACAATTCTGAAGCTGAAAGAAAAGTATAAAGTCTAAAAATATGTCCCTCGGAACATGAGGACTCACCAAATAAGCTGATAGCGAACCTTGAGGAGCTACGGAGGAGAGTGAGCCTGAGCGTCGGGTCTTGTATCATGAAATGATACAGCATAGAAAGTATGTGGTCATGACGTGGAATGCACTGAGTATGCAAGGTATGTGAAACGGACATTTAAAATATATAAAACTCATAAATGATCATAAGAGTAGGACATCATGCTCGTATCATAAACATCATAACGTAACAAAAGGCTCAAGTATTTCAAAACATTCGTAATGCAGTCGTGATCATAATCATAAGAGAAAACCTTTATTGATATGACTTGACCCAATATATATTATCATAAACATGCATAAATCATGAGGAATAGTGAGAAATTCTCTTAACCGATATATTCCCCATATGAGCACACATGAAGCACGACTTGTAACCCTAGTCGGGAGGGTGTCCGTACCTTTCCAAGGGTAGGACCATGAAAGTGTGATATCACCATGTAAAGGGCCATTTGGGCTGGGGACAGTCCCATAGGAGGTCCCAACATACCTACAATGGCACGTAGTTTACGAGATCGGGGGCAGAACCTAGGCCCCGAACCTACTCGGTGTTCGATGCTATCCCAAAACATATATAGTGCTCATAGTATATAATACATGAATTCATGGGCTAGTTAAATCATGATAATCATAAACATATTTGTACATACATGAACTAGCCATGAAACGAGGTCCGTGAGTTGGCCAAAACATAATTCATGATTCACAAGGTTCATACATATAGCTTGAAATTCATAAAATCATGATGGGTATTAGATTAAATGCATAATTTAACTCATAGTTCATGTTGGTCTTGCAAGTATCAATAGTAAAAAAGTAGATCATAAATCGATATATCATGGATCATGCATATTTAGGCTTTATTGCATGAAATCTAAATCTATAAAATTATAGATAAATTTAGATAAAATCTGATTAAAACCCATAGATTATGATGAGAATCTAAAATCACAAAACCCATTATCAAATCATAAGAAAAAAATCATCTTCAAAACCCCATGAGCTATTAACAAAATTTTTGTAAAAATCATAGAGGATGAGCATGGGTGTGGAAGGAATCACCTATTGATAGCCTTACATATCTAGGAATAACTGGTTCTTAACTTTCCTAGATGGCCCAAGAGGAAATTAAGGAAGAACACCTTGAAATCACCTAGATCACCCTTCTATCACCTTCCCAAACCTTTGCTTGCATGAATGAGGACTTAGGCTAGTCTATTCCCTCTTAAACCACCCTTTATGATACTATAACGACGTAGTATAGGATCCTAGGACTTAAAATTTATGGAAAAGCCCTTACTTAAATCGCAAAATTTTCCTGACTACCAGTCCCTACGAGGGACTGGACGACTCGTCTCCAAGGACCATGACTCGTGGCCTGAGTCATGAGGTACAGTGCAAGAATTTCACCCTGGGACCCCACGGCAGACACCACAAATCGTGGTGGGTGACCACGACTCGTGGTCACCATCCGTGGTCCACACTACCTAACCATCTTTCCAAAACATCCAGTCCAGGCCACGGGTGACCTCACAAGTCGTAAGGCCTGACCCCCTAGGCCAATCTACCTCCCTTCTTGACCATGAGTCACATCATGATTCGTGGTCACTCCTCACGAGCCACTTCACGGTTCGTCCTGTGACCTAGTGCGAAATTTCAGTTTTTCACCGTTTTGACTCCCGGGTCTGATTATTGGGTTCTTGGGGTATAACAACCTACTAAGTGCATCCGATACAACATTAGCCTTTCCCGGGTGGTAAAAAACACTTATCATAGTCTTTGAGTAGTTCTAACCACCTCCTTTGTCGTACATTGATGTCTTTCTGCGTGAACACATATTGTAGACTCTTATGATTCGTAAACACATCCATGTGGACTCCATACAAGTAATTCCGCCATATCTTCAATGCGAACACCACGTGCCAACTCTAGATCATGGGTCGGGTAATTCTTCTCATCAACCTTTTACTGTCCGGAGGCATATGTTATTACTCTTCCTCGCTGCATCAATACACATCGGAGTCCGACTCTTGAAACATCACAATATGACACAAAACCATCTGTACCCTCGGGTAGGGTCAACGCTGGCGCTGAAGTGAGTCGAGTCTTCAACTCTTAGAAGCTTTTATCACAAGCCTCCGACCATTAAAACTTCATCTTTTTCTGAGTCAACCTTGTCAATGGTGCTGCAATTGATGAAAAGCCCTCAATGAATCTCCAATAATACCCTGCTAGGCCCAAGAAACTCCGAATTTCTGAGGATTCACTGATTTGGGCCAATTCTTCACCGCTTCAATTTTCTGAGAATCTACCTTTATGCCCTCATTCGTTACCACATGGCCCAAAAATGCCACCGATTCCAACCAAAACTCATACTTGTTCAACTTTGCATACAATTGGCGTTCCTTGAGAGTCTGTAGCACTATCCTCAAATGAGCGGCATGCTCTTCCTCGCTCCGAGAGTATGTAAGGATATCATCGATGAACACGATCATGAACATGTCTAGATATTGGTTGAACACCCTGTTCATCAGGTCCATAAAAGCTGCAGAAGAATTTGTTAGTCCAAAATACATAACTACAAACTCATAATGGTCATACCGTGTCTTAAAGGCTGTCTTCGGGAATATCACACTCCCGAACCCTGAGCTGGTGGTACTCGGAACTGAGATCTATCTTCGAGAAACATTGGGCACCCTGAAGCTTGTCAAAAAAATTATCAATCCTGGGTAAGGGGTACCTGTTTTTGATGGTGACCTTGTTCAACTGCCGATAATCAATACACATGTGAAGGGAACCATCCTTCTTTCGAACGAAGAGAACCAGTGCACCCTATGGAGACTTGCTCGGTCTAAAGAAACCCTTATCTAACAAGTCCCTCAATTGTTCATTTAACTCTTTTAACTCAGCTAGATCCATTCTATAGGGAGGAATAGTGATATGCTACCTATCTGGTAAAAGGTCAATACCAAAATCAATTTCCCTCTCAAGAGGGACAACTGGCAAATCATCGGAAAAAACCTCTAGATACTCACGCACTACCGAAACAAACTGGATAGTCGGGGTCTCAGACTCAACACCCTTAACCCTAACTAGGAGATACATGTAACCCTTAGAAATCATTTTACTGGCCTTAAGATATGAGATAAACCGACCGGCTGGTACAACTGAATTACCTCCCACTGTAAAACTAATTCACCCGTAAAGTGGAATTCCATCGTACGGGTCCTACAATTAATCAAAGGATAACATGAAAACAACCAATCCATGCCCAAAATGATGTCAAAGTCAGCATAGCTAACTCTACTAAGTCTGAGGAGGTGACCTTATGCAATACTGTAATGGGGAAACCTCTATACACCCACCTAGCTACAACTGATTCACCGACTGGAGTAGAGACTGAGAACGGTTCTGACAGGATTTCAGTGCTAACTCCTAAACTACTAGCAATATAAAGGGTCACAAACAAAAAGTATCTCATGGATCTAACAAGGAATAAGAATCAATATGGAAGACTTTCAACATACCACTGACCAATCTGGTGAAGCCTCCTGCTCCTGGAGGGGCATTAAAGCATAAAACCTCTTTTGGTGCTGACCTCCTACTAAACTAGTAGAGGCACCCTACTGAGGGGGATGTGCTGCTGGAGCGACAGAATTGGCTTTTTTCACACGGGCTCCACTGACCCCTGATTTGGATGAAGGGCAATCTCTGACTCTATATCCGAGTTTTCCACACCTGAAACAAGCATCCGCGCCGACTAGGAACCTCCCAAGATGATTCTTGCTGCACTTCACACAATTTGGAAAAGTGTGCTCCACCCGCATAATACCCCCGATCTCTAGAGCCTGAAGCCCTGCTCCTCTGATATCCTCTGGACCTAGACGGCGTGTCGGCCGATGATGGAGCTGGAGCGATAGACCTGTGCTGAGACTGCTGACGCTATCCACCTCCTGACCTAGCCTGAGAAGTCCCATAACTGTCGGTCCTGGCCGTCTTACAATAATGATTGAGAAAAAACACTTCCTTTAATACTCCACAAAAATCTTGAAAAACAAGTAGCAAGAGCAAGATGAATTCAAGAACAGGTTGATCACAAGTTAAGACAAACTCAATTCTCTTTCTCTCAAGGTTTCTACTCTCTAAAACTATCAAACTGACGTCCCCCATAAAATAAAACATAAAACATATTTATATAGACACAAGAATCCTTTTCCTAAGCAAACAGGGTGAATTTCCATATCTGTCCCTGCCAGTGCCATGACTCGACCTACGATCCGTAGCATGCTCCTACGACCCATTTTTTCCTATCGTACAATCTCAGCTGGCTAAATTTTGGCTAAGTGTTGGATCTGGGTACGACTCGTACCATCAACTTACCACTCGTACTGAGCTCCTATACTTTGAATCAAAGATTTTGATGTTTTTCTAAAGTTCATCACGACCAGAATGTTACGACTGGTACCTTCATCTTACGGGTCGTACTTTCTTCTCGTAGTAGGAGTAAGACTCAGATGCAATTCTTCTGGATTTCATCATGACTTCCTCATCACAACTTGTACAGGCTTGCTATGAATCATACTGGGACTCGTGGGTCACATCTGCTCAGCCTTAACTTTCAGCAACTTCTCATGACCACCAATACGACTCGTAGGTCCTTCCTACGATCCGTATTTGGTCTGCACTTTTTGCCCATTTTGCACTTTTTAAGTTATCTTTTGCAATTTTCAGTTCCAACACCTAATTTATCCTGTAACAAAAGGAAAAGTACCTCATATCCACATAAATACACCTAAGTTCATGTTGTTTTCTTAGTTCTGAGCGTCAAATGTGCTACAAATCTACAACACATCAACACCCTCAAATTAAGACTTTTGCATGTCCTCATGCAAAGAAAAGAAAAACTAGAACACGACGCTCAACTAGAAAGTAGACTTAAGATACTACAGCCAATACTCAAACAAACCTGCACTTTCTATACAAACTCTATTGACCCTTTCTCATGGAACCACATCAACTAATGCATTACAAGCGACCTCAAAACATCATAAACAGGGATCAAGACATGTCATCTAGCTATCAACAGGCAGTCAAGTCATCACCGATGTTTTTCACATAGACCAATAGTAAAAGCAAACATAATTCATGCACCCTCACACAAATGAAGTCCCCTCTCAGATATAAATTGTCAAACATAGCATGAGACTAAAAAGGTAAGGCACTCACTCTCACAAAGAAGCTACAAGTATTATGTGTCAGATTTAATAGGCTTGCCCTTATTTTCTCTACTTTGGTTTTTTAGATGGTCAAGTTAAGATCACTATAGGACTTGGTATGCTTGTAATGTAGGCTCAGGGCTGGACATGATAAAGATGGAAGATTTTATAAGTGAATATTCTTTCCTTGGAAATACATACATTGGCTACACTATTTACCTAATTCACCCTTTTATTCTTTCATTCCCTTTTTCCCTTTTACTCTTTTTTATTCACATTTGCATGGATGTGGTGAGTTTTCTCTTCTTCTTTTTCAGCATTTCCAAAATTTCTTTGAGCTTTATTTTTCAACATTTACAGAATTTTTCATCCTTTTCTTTTCATCTCACCACACCTCATTTTCCACCATGTCTTTCTTTTCTTTTATTTTCCTTTCTTCCATTCCCACCTTTTATGCATCCCTACTCTAGCCACCCTCAACTTAAGCATTTTGCTTATGTTGACTTTCACAATATCCAAGGAAGGACCGGGGCCAAACAGGTTCATTACAAAAAATGGTTACGGTTAACAGGTAAATCAAAGAAACATGGTCTACTAAGGCTCAAACTTGGGATCAAGGGATTCATTCAACTTTTGGTAGGGCAATATAGGCTAAAAGTGAGCTAAAAAATGGCCTATGATCATATCCTAACCAACCATCCTTAGCCTATGCAGAGACCAACCAGGCAAGTTCTAGATATACAACACAACTAACTAATACACCTCATTTACACATGGTACATGAACTATTTTCACCTCACCATTCTAGTTTATACATGGCTTAACAGAAATACACATGCTGACAAAATAAATGACATCCAAAGATCCACAACAATCATGCATATTGTCACAAATACATAGCTAATGTATTAGAAATTTTTTAAACAGGGTCAATTTTGTTTACAAAAACTAAAACTAGTGCAATTTTCTTAGTTGAGTACTTCTAAGCTACTTTCTAATTAAACAAAAATCACAAACTAAAAATAAAAATCCTATACATGCCGGTTCTACTAGATAGCATCTCTGAGGGAAAAGAAACACGGCAAGAAAAACCCTCAGACGGACCAAAAATCCCAAAAATCACAAGTACACCGCCTCCCCTTTTGAAAAGTTAGCTTCATCACGGAAGCATCATCTAGAAGATCATAGGGAAGAGAACATACATTTGGCACACTAGGTGCTCCTGTCATCTCGCGGAGGTGGTACCTCCACTGCAATAGTGGTGCTAGTGGTGGCCGGCGCGCAATTGTGTGTCAATAAGGGGAGTGGTCCCCCCCCCCCACAGTAATTATGGCCGCTTGAACGGCCTCTGGAACTCTTGGGGTTGAATGTGGCTCTCCCGAAGGGTCATGGCCACTAGCAAGCTCAGGCTGAGCTAATGTGGAGCTACCTGCTCCTCTGTCTCTCTCTTGGAGCTCCACTATCCTGGGGCTGGACAAATAAAGAGCCTACCTTGGCCTGTCCAACTTGTTCACGTTCACTGAACATGAACATTTTATGAGCCCGTATACTCTCCGCTCTAGCCCACTTGCGCTCTTTCCTTTCTTTCTTCCTCCTCTTCCTTGCACTTTCTTCTGTATCCTCCTCTTACCCTTCTTGCCAACTGCAGTCGACTCCCAGTATGTCGCTGAATCAAGCTCATCATCAGGATCGACAACCAAGTCTGGAAGAGTGGGAGCTTCTATAACTGTTGGTTGTCATAATGAAAACTCAACTACTTGGCTCCAAAGAGCCCCCAACTCCGTACGGAGACTCTGGTGTCTGTCTGCTCTGGCATCCTCTCAATGAATCTACTCTCAAAACTGTCCAGGCAGGCATGTAAAGCTTGAGCTATTGCTACTATCTCTGCCTTGACCCACGGTTTAACATTATCCATCATTGCCTGAATCTTCCGCTAAATCTTTTTGCTAGCTTTTGGAGGAAGTCCTATGGAACCAAGATGTAACCTACTGGCATCTGAGTATGTAAACTGTACAGTGGTGCAATTGAGGTTCTGGGAGCTAACTCTGAATGATCGGCATCTGTAGCCACTGTCTCGCTCTACTCCTGAGTACTGGGGACATCCACCTGTGTGTCCCCTGCTAGCTGGGTTGCTGGGATAGTTGTGGGAATCCTGAATCTTCTTACCGGGTTCATCTCATCCTGGATAAGGCCTATATCTACAATCCTTTGGCCTCCAATCAACCTCTTATAACCCCCCGTGGAACTTCTGCCTCCATACATAATCTGAATACAAGACTCAGGAATGGGATAGTAGTGCTTACTCCCACTGCGCGATCTCGTATCTCATCGGTTATGATCCTCAGAATATTGATGGGGTAATGATACATGAGGCATGCAACCAAAGCCACTCTGTCAGCAGTCAGTGTGTTGTCATTGACAGTAGGTGCTAACTGATGGCGCACTAGTTTTCAGCAGGCTTTTGCAATAAAGTTTAGTGAATTCTTAGTCACCCCAATCTGTGAAGTACACTGGAATTCAGCACCTTCTCCACCACTTCANCTAACTGATGGCGCACTAGTTTTCAGCAGGCTTTTGCAATAAAGTTTAGTGAATTCTTAGTCACCTGCTTTCCACCTGTAACCTATCCATCCTCATCCTTATTCTCAGCAATCACCTCTACTAGCCATTGCAGCTGCCTCTGTCGCTCCTGCATGCTCAAGGATCTAATCTACTTCATTGCCTCCACCCAATAATCATATTCTGGCATCATCCTGGTAAGCAAGAAATGTGGGCCGTACAACAATCGAGCAATGGTTCACTCAAATATATCAACTTCTTGAACTCGGAACATAACACTCTCCAAACGAGGCTGATCTTTTATTTTATGCCCTTCCTTTACCTTTACCTCCATGGTGGCCAAGTAGTTGGCATAGAACTCCTGAACTATATTATCTGTGTACTATGATGGAGTCTTGGCCATCCACTCAAAATCATAGAAGCTAAAAATCTGTTTCATCTCCTCAGCTTCATTCAATGCGGTTGTGAGGATCTGCGGTTCTTCTTGAATTCTCCTCCGTGGCTTATTTTTGGCGGTGAGAGAGATACCTTGTTCATAGATTTCTTTGGCTCCCGGCATTCTCCATCAGATTGTACGGTTTTCCCTGGGTAGGTTATGTTCCTGTGCAGCAGCAGGTGCCTCCTCCTCTGATTCTTCACTGCCACTTTCCTCTTCACTCTAGGTCTCTCCTTACTCTTCTTCAGCATTGGAGTCGCTCTCTAAATTTTGACGTTCCTCTATAACTCCCTCTTCAGACTGGGGAGCTTGAGCGGATGTAGAAGTGGTTGCTTCAACTTGGGCCTTTGCTCTTGTCCTAGTGGTTCTGGTTCCATCGGTGTTTGAGGTGTCTACTTGATACTCCTCAATTGAACCACTAGGTGAGTCTATGGCTTTGTCAGACTCCTAGTCAGTCGGTTCATCAATCAATCTCCTTTGGGCTTTTGGTTTGTCTTCCCTACATTTGTACGTCATTGTACCTGACAACCAATGATTCCATCCTACTACCCGTACCATTGAGATACGATCCGTAGGATGACTCGTAGGTCAGGGCTTGGAATTTTTTTATTTTGAACCTCACCACGATTGCTGCTACGTCTTGTAGGATCTCATTACGGGTCGTACTGAGAGCCATAGCAACTGATGTTTTAGCCTCCTGTTTTCAATTTTCCCTGCACACTGAGTACACATTAGTTCAATAACTTGGGTTGCCGCCCAAGAAGCGCTTGATTTAACATTGCGGCATGATGTAGGTAGGCTGGTTACTCAGACTTCACCAGTCCACCACTTGGGTTGCCTCCCGAGAAGCACATGATTTAATGTCGCGGCACGATGTAAATCTTTTGACTACTCAGAATTTTTCAAGTGATTCATACTCATCCTCCAGTACTGAGATCACACTAAATTCCTTGGGTTGTTTCATTGTCTTGAAGATGTTGAATGTGACCTCCTCTTAATTCATCCTAAACTTCAACAGGCCAGCTTTTACATCTACTAGAGCTCTCCTGGTCGCAAGGAATGGTCTCCCCAAAATGATGGGGACCTCATAATCAAACTCGCAATCCAAAATCACAAAGTCTACTGGGAATATAAATTTTTCTACCTTGACAAACACATTAATCAGGATCCCCACCGGCTTCTTAACTGTTCTGTCAGCCATCATTAGCCGCATGTTGGTCGGTGTAGGAGTTCCCAATCCTAACTTCTTGAATACAGTCAAGGGTATCAAATTAATTCTAGCTCCTAGATCACAGAGTGCCCTTGCGAACTCAACATTGTCAATCATACATGGTATAGTGCAGGCATCTGGGTCCTCCTTTTTCTGTGCTAAGACCCTTGTAGCTATGGCACTGTAGTGATGCACATTGTCAATAGGCTCATACCTCATAGATCTCTTCTTTGTCACAAGGTCCTTCATAAACATTGCATATCCTGGCATCTTCGCTAACTCTTCGATCAATTTTTTGTTCACTGACAGCTGCTTAAGCATTGAAAGGAATTTATGAAACTTACCATTTTCCACCTTCTTCTTCAACCTCTAGGGGAATGGTGTGGTGGTCGTGGGATAGATTTTTGCACTTGCATTTCCCCTTGATCCATGACAGGTTCCTTCTCACCTCTCAGGGCTTGTTGCAACTAACTAGTCTCTTTCTCAGCACTAGCATCATCATCCTCCATTATGCTCTCTTTCTTCCATTCAACTTCAACTGGAAACGGGGGGTCAATTGTAGTTTCTCCACTCCTAGTCATTACCGCCATATAATTTGCATCATTTTTTGGATTTTGGACAGTGTTGCTAGGCAGTGTACCCTTTTGTCTAGGGTTGATTGATGCTGAAAGTTTCCCAAGTTGGTGTTCAATTTTCTTGATGGCAGTAGCATGTGATTCCACCTTTTGACCCATACTTGAAAAATTACCTCGAATCTCCTTCAGCTGATCATCGGTGGACCTCACCTTCTTCAACATCTCAGCCATCATGCTCTCCAACTTTGATTGCCCAGCCTCCCCTTCTCGTTCATTGGGAGGCACATAGAGTCCAACTCGGTCATTGCAATGACCATTATTGCGCCTCCAATCACCTTTACGCTCACGACCTCGGCTCCAATCTTTGAACCCGTTTCTATAGTAGTTGTCTCTATACTGGTTCCGACCTTGATTTCCAAGAACCTTTGCGCCAATTGTCTTGTCCAGACGCTTGGGAGTTGGTTGGAAAACCTACCACCTGGCTATCCAAAAAGTTTGCCTCCTCCTAAGAATAAGTGTGATCGGCTCCTTGCTCCCTTCCTTGAGTACCCACTACTTTAACCTGTTTGGCTCCAGCTCCCATAATATGCTTTGTCAGCTAGTCCAATGATGTGCGCATGTGAGCCAACTCCTGGTCGCACTCTTCTTCTTTACATCGTTGTTCTGCAGTCCAACCAACAACATATGTGCCTGCTATTGCATCAGCCTCCCTCATATGCCAGGCCCGGTTTGTCTTAGTCACCCTGTCAAGAATGGTGGCAGCTTGCTCCCAAGTGTGACTCATCAATGCTCCTTCGGCTACCGTGTCTACTACAGCCTTAGTGTTATTGTTCAGAGACCTGTAAAAAATTTTCAAAAACTATCATCTGGAATTTTGTGGTTGGGGCACTTAGTCAACTTCTTTTTGAATCTCCACCAAGTTTCATGAAGTGCCTCAGTCTTGATCTGTCGAAAGTTATAGATCTCATCTTTTAGCTGCAACATCCGAGATGGGGGAAAGAATCTCTCCAGAAAGGCCTATTTAAGCTCCCTCTAGTTGGTTATGGAGTCGTTTGGCAACTCCGATAACCACAAAGTAGCTTCCCTTGATAGAGAAAAAGGGAAGAGTCTGCACCGTATTGCATCTTGGCTTACTCTGGGCAACCTGTACGCCTTGCATATTCCTACGAAGTTCATTAGGTGCAGGTTGGCATCATCCGCTACATGACCACTAAACACCCCTATCATATATAGCAATTGAATCATGGTGCTTGTAATGTCGAATTTGGCCCCAGCAAGCAGTGTTGGTGGCACAATTTCTCCAGTTGATCCGACTTCATCAATATCTAGGTCATCATCATCATTAAAGAATTGAGGGGCAAATCAATGAGCTCTGTTGCCCCTCCCTTGTCGACCAACGTTTACCACTTCATCTCTTTCACCTTCTGCATGTTGTACTGCAGCTTGCCGAACTAGCTCGACTTCCCTAGCTTCTTCAGCTATGCGGGCCTCTCGTTGCTCATGGTTTTCCATTTTACACAGTACTCTTTCAATCTCAGGATTTAATGGAACAAGGGGATCTCCTCTACTCCGAGTGCTTTGCATTCACCGGAGAACAGCCTGTGGGTATAAAAAACAATAATAGACGTAATTAAAGAAATAACTACCAAAATGTTAATTATAAGCTAATAGCGTAGTTTCAGTTGTATTCCCAGGAAACGACGCCCTTTTTGATAATGCTAAAACCACACCTCTTACTGAAGTGAGAAGTGGACGTTGTCAATAAAGAACCCAACTAGAGGTTGGGGTCGAACCCACAGGGAATAGGGAGACTGGATTATAGCCGATAACTGAACTTGTAAGGTAGTTACTTCAAAATAGGGGGGTTAAAAGAAAATCAAAAATAAAAGAAGATATCAAATTTCTGATGTCAAGTCAATATAAAATGATAACTAGGGTTTGTGTTCCCATAGGTTCATAATTACTTCGGGTATACACTCATGATTATCACCAATACATACTTATAGAACTGATAACTTAGGTTCATTCAAATTACCAACCAGTCCCTATTGAATGACTATACTTAATCACTCCACCAAGTCTCATGAGCGGTTTCAAACTATCCGTTATCACTAAGTTATAGATTTAACTATCCTGCGATCACAGCTCAAGTTAATACAATGATCATCAAGATCAAGGCTCCATTGTAATTCTCTTTTCCTAATCTCTACCTCTTCGACCAAAGCAAGTAAAAAATTCAAGCATGTCCTAATGTTGCGCACTGTTAAGAAATGTTTAAGCATGAAGAGACTACAGTATAAGTGGTTGTATTTGTTTTAAGATCACTTTGTGTAACCCTAGCTTGTTAATTCACCATGGTTCCCACAACCCTAGCTATGGAGGTTTTATCCTCTCAGAGTTGCAAGGTTGTGATTTTCCTTTATGATTAAGAATAAAAATCAATACTTACAGTAATGACTGAGAAAAAACACTTCCTTCAATTACTCCACAAAAATCATGAAAAATAAGTAGCAAGAGTAAGATAAATTCAAGAACAGGTTGATCACAAGTTAAGAGCAACTCAATTCTCTTTCTCTCAAGGTTTCTACTCTCTAAAACTATCAAACTGGTGTCCCCCATAAAAATAAAACCTAAAACATATTTATACAGACACAAGAATCCTTTTCCTAAGCCAATAGGGTGAATTTCCATATCTGTCGCCGCCAGTGCCACGACTCGACCTAGGATCCGTGCCTCCTCGACCCGTGATTTCCTCTCATAAAATCTCAATTTGGCTAAATTATGGGTAAGTTTTGGATCTGGGTACTACTCATTACCATCAACTCATGACTCGTACTGAGCTCCATACTTTGAACAATAGATTTTGAAATTTTTCTAAAGTTCATCACAACTAGAATGGTATGACTCGTACCTTGTCATCACAGGTAGTATTTTCTTCTCATGCTTGGAGTCAGACTCAGATGCAATTCTTCTGGATTTCATGTGACTTCCTCATCAAGACTCTATTATAGGCCTTCTATGAATCATACTGGGACTCGTGGGTCACATCTGCTCAGCCTTAACTTTTAGCAACTTCTCACCGCCACTAGTACGACTCGTAGGTCCTTCCTACGATCCATATTGTGGTCTGCACTTTTTGCCCATTTTTCACTTTTTAAGCTATATTTTGTAATTTCCAGTTCCAACACCTGTTTATCAACAAAGGAAAATTACCTCATATCCACATAAATACACCTAAGTCCATGCTGTTTTCTTAGTTTTGAGCGTCGAGATGTGCTACGGATCTACAGCACAACGGGTGCGTTTTACACCCATGAAAAAGAGTCTACTTAACATGGCTTTCAGACACCTAGGACACGTTAAAAACTTTGGCTCTGATACCAAGTTTGTCACGACCCGAATGTACACCTAGATCGTAGACACGGGACAGGGAGCCCCGAGAGACCCCCAAGTCGACCCATGGCATGAGCATACATCTAATTTAATCATGAGCGGGAGACTTAGCATAAGAAAATGTTATCATGACATAATAAAGGAGAAAGCTAGTACAAGATTCGCACCGCAACGGCTAAATTACAATATGTAGTCTGAAAACCTCTAATCATGAAAGACGGGTTAATGAGACAACACCCCAACTAACCAAAAATTTTGAAACTAAAAAGAATAAGAGTACAAACATATGGCCCTCGGAACATGAGGACTCACCGTCGCTGATAACAATCTCTCCAAATACGCTGATAACAATCTCTGAAGCACTACTGAGGAGGGTGAGCCTGAGAGCCGGGTCCTGTATCATGAAATGATACAACATAGAAAGTATGCGGTTAGTACCTGAAATGTATTGAGTATTCAAGGTAAGTAAAATGGACATTTAAAATAAATATAAAACTCATAAATGATCATAAGAGTAGGACATCATGCTCATATCATAAACATCATAATATAACATAAGGCCTAAGGTTTTCAAAACATTCGTAATGCTAACATAATCATAATCATAAGAGAAGCGCTTCACTTAACATGACTTGAGCCAAAATACACAATCATAACATGCATAAATCATGAGGAACAGTGGGAGATTCTTTTAACCGACATACCCTATATGAGCACATATGAAGCCCGACCGATAACCCTAGTTGGGAGGGTGTCCATACCTTTCTAAGGGTAGAACCATGAAAGTGTTATCACCATGAAGAAAGGGCCATTTGGGCCGGGGATAGTCAAGAATGGGGGGTCCCAACATACCTATGGTGGCACGTAGTTCATGAGATCCGGGGCTTAATCTGAGCCCCCAAACCTACTCGGTGTTCGATACTACTCCCAAAACATAAATAGTGCTCATAGTATAAAATTCATGAATTCATCGGCTAGTTAAATCATGATAATCATAAACATACTTGTACATACGTGAACTAGCCATGAAACAAGGCCCGTGTGATGGCCAAAACATAATTCATGATATATAAGGTTCATACATACTTGTAAATCATGCATATAGCTTGAAAGTCATAAAATCGTGATGGGTAATATCATGAATCCACAATTTAATCATAATTCATGCTAGACTTGTAAATATCATCAATGGAAATAGTAGATCATAAATCGATTTATCATGGGTCATGCATGATTAGGCTTAATGTCATAGAAATCAAAATCAATAAAATTATAAATGATTTAAATAATAAAAACTGATCAAAATTCATAGATTATGATGAGATTTTAAAATCACAAAATTCATTATCAAAACATTAGATTTTTATAAAAATCATCTTCAAAACTCCTTGAGTTTTTTTTAATAAAATTTTCATAAAATCATGAGGATGGACATGGGTGTGGAAGAAATCACCCATTGATAGTCTTGCATGCCTGGGAATAACTGGTTCTAAACTTCTCTTGAATGCCTAAGAAGGAATTTGGAAGAATTGAAGAGAAAAGCCTTGAATTACCTTTGATTACCTCTCTATGTTCTTGCATGCATGAATGAGGACTTAGAATTAATTATCCCCTTAAAAACCACCTTTCATAAGCTAAAAAGAAGTGGTTTACGGTCTTATAGCATGAAAAAGTCAAAAATGACCTTAATGAATCTTCCCTGAAAATTGTCCAGGTCGGACTAACGGACGAAACCAACAGGTCGTTGGAAGGAACGACAACCCATTCTGTTGTTCGTCTTTTGCACTGTTGTAGCTTACTTCCGAAATTGACCAACAGACTGACAGGATGACTCATCCTCTACAACAAAGAACCATTACATCCTAAGTAGTTTTCCCATCACAAAATCTGAACCTGCTTACCAAGAGCCTAACCACAACTCATGGTTGCTTCAAATGAGTCGTGGTCTTGATCCATCGCGTACACTGGAAACCTTGGCATCCAAACAATGACCGGTGACAATGGGTCGTTACACCTCACAACGAATTATTGGTAGACCCATTGCATCCCATTTGCTGAAATCCATATTTCACCACGACTGCAAAGGACAACCCGTTGTATCCCACGATGGGTCTTCATATCGCTTGTTGTATCCACTGCCACCAAAACTTCCCTAACCAACGACTGCATATAACGACTCGTGGTTCGATACCGCGAGTCGTTCGTTGGTTCATTTTGTGCAACTTTTCTCAATTTCAGCAGTTTTCAACTTTTACCTTCTGGGTCTATTCTTAAGCACTTTCGGGGTATTACAATTACCTTTCTCAAAAACACAATGTGGGCAAACTATATAGCTTTCACTGTTAGAAGCATTTATGATTGAATGGATATGATATTCAGTAATTGTATCAAAGGGAAAGTATACATAATTTTTGTCAATAGTAATGCAAAGCGAAAAAGGCATGTAATTATGAAAAGCATAATGTGTTAAGAAATATTATATTATCATATATTCATTTTCCTATTTAGTATAAATTAGATCCCACATAA
>JACEIK010006141.1:56642-69808 GCA_018107945.1 Datura stramonium
GAAGAGAGCTTTTCTTGAAAGATTTTTCCCACCTTATAGAGACTTGCAGTTGAAATATGAGATATATAACTTCAGGTAGTTAAATTCTGAGGCACTTCACAAGATGTGGTTGAGATTCAACAAAAAGCTTAAAAGGGTGCCCAACCACAGGATCCTAGAAGATACATTGTTGGAAATTTTCTACAGATCTTTAAATGCTAACACTAAGGTGATGGTTGATACCGTGTCTAGCGAGTCATTCATGAGTCACACTTATGCCGAGGCTGCTGAGCTACTTGACAGAATCACCAAAACCAACCGCGCATGGAACACAAAAGAGTCAAAAATTTCGGCTGGTTCTTATGCGGTAGGTATGTCTGCAGAATAGAGAAGAAAGGACGAAGAACAAGATCAATACATTGCTAAGATAAATACCACAATGGGGATGCTTGCTAAGAATTTGATGGGAGCCGGAGCTGAAAAGTGAATGTCGTGGGTTCTCAAGGCAATGCCCCAAGGAATGATGGAGGTGAATCTGAATTTGAGGAGGAAGCTAATTATCTGAATGGTCAGGGGGGGGGGGGTTCCGAACCAACACTCAAGGGTCTAACCAAGACTCTTGGCATCAAGGTCAGAGGAACAAAGTTCGGAATTATTACAAGGATAATAATTACAACTGAGGCCAGTACAGAGACAATGGAGACTAGAAGAAGCGTGAGGAGTACAAGAATGATAAAAGCGGTCTGTATGTTCCTCCAAGAAACTGTGAGCCCGAGCCTAGTGGTTCACGGGTAGAAGATATGTTATCCAATGTGCTTAAGTAGATGGAGGTGACAGATATCCATTTCAAAGAACTACACGCTGATATTTCTGGGATGAACCAAAAGGTGGAATCACATGCCATGGCCATTAAGCAGATTGAGAAGCATCTTAGTCAGATGTCTGTTACGATGAACCAGAGGTATAAAGGCACACTTCCCAGTAGCACAGTGCAAAATCCAAAAAATGACATTCACTACATGGCGATCACTACTAGGATTGGGAAGGCGACAGTAGATCCTCCAAGGCTAGTTGTGACTGATGTGATAGAAAATCCTATAGTAATGCAAAGGAGCATGGGTCTGGAAAATAAAAGGAGAAGGAGGTACAGCAAAAGATCACACCTATTCCTAGACCTCCTCCCCCTTTTCCACAGAGGTTGAAGAAAAAGGCCAAAGNTGATAATCATCTAGATAGGGGACCAACCATTTAGGTGAACCTAACTTACCGATATTGCATGTTAAACACCAGAATAGATCACTAGTGTAAAAGCCTTGTGGTTATGAAGTCTTGGGGAACACAATCCTAGTCAATTTGTTTATTGAATACAAATCGAATTTGACTCAAGAATTTAGTAGTTTTTACTCTTGTTTAGTATTTTATTTTTTCCCCCTTAGGAAATATGTAACCCGATAGTAATAGCTATTCGCATTAACTCAAGTTCTTTCCATATTCCCTGTGGGATCGACCTCAACCTTCGTTAGGTTCTATATTTTACATCTACCACTTTACATCTCAATTGCGAGGTGTAATTTGGGTGACATCAAATTTTGGCGCTTTTGCCGGGGAATACGGTTAAGGCTTTTGTTAATTGTGTTTGCTTTACTGTTGGTTCTTATTTCCTTTTTATTTTTATTTTGTGGTTTTTGTTTTTAACAGGTCTTAGGTTCGTGCATGCCTAGTACTAGGAGCCAAGGAAAATCCCTGGTTCAAATCGATCACGAACTTGAGCAGACACTAAGGAATCTAAGAAGAATGGACAACATACAAGAACAGGAGACAGTGGACCAAGCCACAACGAGATTATTGGCTGAAGAGCAAGATCGGGCTAGAGATCGTGAGTTAGCTAGGGTTGCTGAAGAGCAACGTCTTGCTGCCGAAGCAGAGTGAGCTAGAAGGCACAGAGGTCCAGAAGAGAAGAGACATTGGTATTTCGATGAGGATGACGATGCTGATATAGATGAAGCCAGCGCCACTAGAGCTATTGTCCCTCCCCCTTTGCCTGCTGGAGCAAATTTGATATTACCAGTGCTATGATCCAACTGCTCAAAATGAAGGGAATATTTGCGGGTCATGCAACTGATGATGCCCATACTTACTTGACAAATTTCGTGGGTATCTGCAAGGCATACAAACAACCGGGAGTGAGCCAAGATGCAATCAGACTGAGGTTATTAGGGAGTGAGGCAATGATATGGTTGGCTGAGCTGCCAAATGATTCCATCACTACTTGGGGGGGGGAGCTTAAGAGTGTTTTTCTTGAAAGATTCTTCCCACCTTCTAAAGCGTTGCAGCTAAAAGATGAGATATATAACTTCAGGCAATTGAATTCAGAGGCACTTCATGAGACATGGTTGCGTTTCAACAAGAAGCTCAAAAGGGTGCCCAATCACAGGATTCTAGATGAAACGCGATAATAAAGTTAATGCTGTGGGTGCCCAAGCACAACATTAACTTTCTTATCCCGGCTCCCATCAGATTCTGTGGGTTCTCAGGGCAAGGCCCCGAGAAATGATGGAGGTGAATCTGAATCTAAGGAGGAAGCTAACTATCTTAATGATCAAAGAGCAGGTTTCTGGACCAACACCCAAGGGTCTACCCAAGACTCTTGGCGTCAAGGTCAAGGGAACCAAAGTCGGAACTATTACAAGGATGACAATTACAACCGAGGCCAGTACAGAGACAATGGAGACTAGAAGAAGCGCTAGGAGTGCAAGAATGAAAGAAGCGGTCTGTATGTTCCTCCAAGGAACTGTGAGCCAGAGTCTAGTGGTTCAAGAGTTGAAGACATGTTGTCCAAGGTACTTAAGCAGATGGAGACAACAGATAGCCATTTTAAGGAGCTCCGCACTGATATTTCTAGTATGAATCAAAAGGTGGAATCACATGTCGTGGCCATTAAGCAGATTGAGCAGCAACTGAGTCAGATGTCTACTGCAATTAATCAGAGGCAGAAGGGCACACTTCCCAGCAAAACAGTGTAAAATTCAAAAAATGAAAATCACTGCATGGCAGTTACTACTAGGAGTGGGAAGGCGACAATTGATCCTCCGAGGCCGGTTGTGATATATCAGAAAGAAGAGCCCATATCGATTAATGAGGATAGAATAGCAGATTCTGAGGATCCAATTTTGGTTGAAGATTCAGTGGTAAAGACTGCTCCTAGTAATGAAAAGGAGCACGAATCTAGCAATAAGAAGGAGAAGGAGACACAACAAAAGTTCACTTCGATCCCTAGACCTCCTCCTCCTCCTTTTCCACAGCGGTTGAAGAAAAAGGTCGAAGATGGGAAGTATCACAAGTTCATTTCCATGTTGAAGCAATTTTCCATGAACATCCCATTAGTCGAGGAACTTGAGTAGATGCCTGGCTATGCCAAATTCATGAAGGACCTTGTCACTAGAAAGAGGACTGTGAGTTTTGAACCGGCAGACAATTTGCACCATTGTAGTGCAATAGCATCTTGTTCTCTTGTTTAGAAAAAGGAGGACCCTGGGGCATTCACCATACTGTGCACTATTGGAGCCTTTAATTTTGCTAAGGTATTATGTGATCTTGGTGCTAGTATTAATTTGATACCATTAGTAGTTTTCATACAATTGGGCTTGGGAGCCCCCAAACCGACTACAATGCGGCTTTTAATGGAAGATCGTACGGTGAAGAATCCGGTGAGAATTCTATATGATGTTCTAGTGAAGGTGGAGTCCTTTATATTTCTGGCCGATTTTGTCATCCTAGATTGTGAAGTTGATTTTGAGGTCCCCATTATCTTGGGGTGACCATTCCTCGCGATCGGACGTGCTCTTGTAGATATGAAGACTGGACAACTCAAATTCCGGTTGAACAATGAGGAAGTGACATTTAGTGTATACAGATCCATGAAGCAACCAAATGATATGGGGGTGGTCTCCGTAATAGATATTGTGGAACCCGAGTTCCCAATTATACCCATTGAGGAGTTTTGATTCTTGATGACTTAGCAGCAGTTTTGATGGATGTTGGTGTTGAGGAGATCCATGGGGGTGAGGAGATTGTTAATGCACTTGCTGACATGGGGTCATACAGTTATGCTCCAAAGAAGATTGATCTAGACTTGAAGAATCGGGTGACCCTACCAGCCAAGCCATCTATTGAGTAGCCTCTGGTATTGGAGCTCAAAGCACTCCCGTCTCATTTGCAATATGTATTTTTGGGAGCCGGAAACACTTTACCGGTCATTGTTGCAGCTGACTTGGAGGAATGGCAAGTGGATGCTTTAGTCTCCATTTTGAAGAGATATGAAAAAGCTATTGGGTGAACCATTGCAGATATTATTGGAATCCCAGTCGAAATTTGCACTCACAGGATCCAGCTAGAGCCAAATTGTATTCCGAGTATTGAGTATCAATGTAGGTTGAACCCACCTATGCAAGTGGTGGTCAAGAAGGAAATAGCAGTTAGATGCAGGTGTGGTTTATCCTATTACAGACAGCAAATGGGTGAGCCCAGTTCAATGTGTACCGAAAAAGGGAGGAATCACGGTGGTCCCAAATGCTAATAATGATGCTTATTCCTCTAAGACCAGTCACTGGTTGGAGAGTATGCATGGATTACAGGAAGCTGAACCGTTGGATGCAAAAAGATCACTTTCCGATACCATTCATGGACCAGATGTTAGACAGACTTGTAGGAAGAGGATGGTATTATTTCCTTGACGGTTATTCGGGGTACAATCAGATTTCTATAACCCCAGAAGACCAAGAGAAGACCACGTTCAGTTGCCCTTATGGTACATTTGATTTTAAGAGGATGTCGTTCGGGTTATATCATGCACCCGCCACTTTTCAGCGTTGCATGATGTCCATATTTTCTGACATGGTGGAAGACATCATTGAAGTCTTTATGGATGATTTTTTGGTGGTGGGTAATTCATTCGAAGATTGTTTGGCTCATCTGAGCAAGGTGTTGCAGAGATATGAAGAGACCAACTTGGTGCTTAACTGGGAAAAATGCCATTTCATGGTCAAGGAAGGTATATTGCTTGGCCACAGGATTTCCGGTAAGGGTATTGAGGTGGATAGAGCTAAGATTGATGTTATTGCTAGTTTACCACCCCCAATTTCTGTCAAAGGTGTTCGAAGTTTTCCAGGTCATGCAGGGTTTTATATAAGATTTATCAAGTACTTCTCGAATTGAATCCTTTGTGTAAACTTCTTGAGAAAGAGGTGAAGTTTGTTTTGATGAGGCATGTCTGAAGGCTTTTGAATACCTTAAAGAGAGATTGACCACTGCCCCCATTATAGTGGAACCTGATTGGTCTTTGCCTTTTGAGGTCATGTGTGATGCTAGCGGTGTGGCCCTAGGAGCTGTGTTGGGTCAAAGGCGTGAAAAGATTTTCCATCTGATTTATTATGCTAGCAAGGCCCTAAATGTAGCTTAGAAAAATTATACCGTGACAGAACAGGAGCTGTTGGCTGTAGTTTTTGCATTTGAGAAGTTTTGGGCATACTTTCTTGGTACTAAGGTGATAATCCACATAGACCATGCAACTTTGAGATATCTGATAGAAAAGAAGGATGCCAAGCCACGGTTGATTCGGTGGGTTCTATTGCTACATGAGTTTGAGATTGAAGTAAAAGACTGAAAGGGACTGGAAATTAGGTGGAAGATCACTTATCAAGATTGGAACCTTATGCAACACTTCGAGATGAGAATGACATAGATGATGCATTCCCAGAAGAGCAGGTTCTAGCGGCCTCACAAGATCTCATCTCATGGTTTGCAGACTTTGCTAATTATTTGGTGAGTGATGTTGTACTGGAGCACTTATCTTTTCACTAGAGAAAGAAGTTTATGTCTGATGTGCAGAAGTTTTTCTAGGATGAGCCCTACTTATTTCACATATGTACTGATGGGGTTATTTGGAGATGCGTGCCCGAGGTAGAGATGCTGAGTATATTGGAGGCTTGCCACTCATCCCCTGTTGGAGGCCACTACAACGGGATTCGCACAGCCCACAAAATTCTGCAATGTGGGTATTATTGGCCAACCATTCACCAGGATTCGCATGATTTGGCAAAGGCATGTGATGCATGTCAAAGGCAAGGAGGCATATCACGAAGGCATGAGCTTCCTCTTACTCCCATCCTGGTCATTGATCTATTTGATGTATGGGGCATTGATTTCATGGGCCCATTTGTAAGCTCAAACGGGATGAAGCACATACTTGTTGCTGTTGACTATGTTTCAAAATGGGTGGAAGCAGTTTCTCTTGCAAATAATAAAGGGAAGAGTGTCACAACATTCTTGAAGCGGAATATATTTGCTAGATTCGGGACTCCCAGAGCCATCATTAGTGATGGGGTTCGCACTTTTGTAATCGGTTGTTTCGCTCTTTATTGGAGAAATATGGGGTAAACACAAGGTGGCAACACCTTATCATCCGAAATCTAGTGGGCAGGTTGAAGTCACAAATCGGGACATAAAGACTATCTTGGTGAAGACTGTGAATGCAAACCGAACATATTTGGCAAGAAAGCTAGATGATGCTTTATGGGCTTATCCGACCGCATTCAAGACTCCTATAGGTATGTCTCCGTATCAGCTTATGTATGGAAAAACATGTCATCTTCCGGTTGAACTTGAGCACAAGGCCATGTGGGCGCTCAAGAAACTGAATTTGGATTGGAACGAAGGTGCTAACTTAAGGCTTGATCAGTTAAATAAGCTTGATGAATTTCGGTTGAAAGCCTATGAGAGTTCTGAAATTTACGAACTAAGGATGAAAATTTAGCATGACCGGAAGATTGAGAGGAGAGAATTCAGTCCGGGTGATATGGTGCTACTATTCAATTCTAGACTTCAGTTATTTCCTAGCTAGTTGAAGTCTAAATGGCTGGAACCTTTTCGAGTGGTTCAGGTATTCTCCCATAGAGCAATTGAACTAGAAAATCATGTTGGAAAGAGATTTATAGTTAATGGTCAACGGGTGAAAGCATATCTGGGGAGAAGCGAAGAATTAAAGCTGGTGGATCTCTGGGCTCTGGGTGAAATCTGAGTAATCCGGGGACTTACGTCATGCCACGATGTTAAATCAGGCGCTGCATGGGAGGAAACCCATGTAGGTATTTTGGTGAAGTCTGAGTAATCAAAATACGTGCGTCGTGCTGCGACGTTAAATCAAGCGCTGCATAGGAGGCAACCCATTTTATAAATTTTAATGTAAATATAGTGTTCACAATTGTTGAAGTGTGCAGGTCTAAGGCAAAGGAAAATTTGAATTATTTAGCTCAAAGCTGAAACCACGACATTCAGAATGGACCGTCGCTAGAGGGAACAACCCGTGGTTCATAGCCGTTGTTACGTATCTGGAGTGCCCTATTTCTGAGTTTAATCAACGGGCACTCAGAACGGGCTGTCGTTAGCTTAAATGGTTTGTGGTATCGTTTCGTTCTAACAAAGTCCTGCAGGCCTGACAACTTATGAATGAACCTACGGATGAACAATACGAGTCGTTGTGAGATCAACAACCCATCCTATAAGCCCGTAGGTTCCACAGATAAGTTCCCAAAATTGTAAACCACGACACATAGGTACAGGTCGTTGTATCTTCATAAGACCCATTGGACGAGTCGTGGTCAGAAATAAAATTTTCCAAACCTAACCTGACTCGCCCAAACCTAACCTATTTAAACCCTCACACCCGATTTTTCTTTGCACACTTCTTGTTCAAAATCAATGAAAACACTAAATCTCCACTCCTTCTCGGCTTGAACAAAGATACCAACATTTCTGCACCACATATATCCAACTATTGATAAAAAATTCATGTGGTTTTCTTGCTAAAGTGAGTATCTATTTGATGTGAAAAGCTAGCCTTATATATTTTTTATGTTATTTTCTTGTCTCATTGTACTGTCATTATGGGAACCGTCCGAATTATGGTTGCATTGTGGCAAATTGATCACTGTACATTTAAGAATTGGGAATTCATCTTTTTCTACTATTGAAAAATTTAAAAATTGGGTTTCGGTGAAATTCTAAAAATAAATTGCATTAGTCTAAAATAAAACCTAAATGAAAGGGGTGTTATGAAATTTTTATGGGGGAAGAGGGTTAGTAATCCCCACATGATTGATTCAAATGCCTAAATTACTACTTGTTGGGTTGATTGAAGCTTGAAGGGTGAGGTTTGATTGCATGACCCAATCAACGACCCGTTGTTCTTCACAACGGCTCGTTGGTCGAGTCATTAGACTGCCCCAGAGATAAAAATCCTGAACCCTCCCATGGACCAATCAGACGGACCGTTGTATCTCACAATGGACCGTTGTATTGGTTCGTGTATATGTACCAAAGACCCCACTTTTAGGAGTTCATTCAACGATCGCAGCAACGGGCCATTGTTAACTACAACGACCTGTACTGACGGTCGTCTGTTGTGAGTAAACAATGTGCTAACTGGGTTCATTTTTTTTGTGAATATAACAATATGTCTCACAGGTAAAATGACTTCACTAGTAAACAAGAAGCAATAGGGAGTTGCTGCACGAAAGGAAATTGCAAAAAGGAGGCAGCTCCGTGATGAGTAAGAATCGGATAGCTCTAGTGGTTCGGAGGTGCACTACAACATTACAAACTCTGACGAATATCCAGTGGTGACCACTAGGGCAAAGTCCAAAGCCCAAGAAGCTACCACGACTACTACCTCACCTCTCCAGTCTGATGAGGGAAGTGACAAGGCCGAATCTAATGGTGACAACCCTCCTGCGGATAATGCAGGGAAGGGAAAATGATGATGCTAAGGAGTCAGGGGATGATGATACTAATGCAGAGGAGTCCGGTGACAAGGAAAGTACTGTTGAAGAGCCTAATGAGTAGGTAGAGGACTCTGAACCTGGCACCACAACTGAAGCAAGGTCCAAGAGATGGTTTCTACAAGGCTCCAGAGATGTGTACTTTGCAGGGCTAAATCTTAATGAAAAAGGAAATCCCAACCGTAGTATTCATGAGAAGCCAAAGATTCAGATCAATGCCCTAAATGAACTTCCAGAGCTTAAAAGGCTCTTCGAGGGCTATAACATGTATTGGATGGCAAAGACTCCGGGCAAATACAACATAGAGATGGTGCATGAGTTCACGCAAATTACTACTGCACTTTGGAGAAAAAAGCTTCCTTAAAGAAGGCAATTAAGAAGGAGCCCGTGCTAGAATGTGTTAGAGTAAGAGCTATACTAGTTGATATATTAGAGAGGACCATCACTAGAGTCTTGATGGGTGGTGACTTTGCATTGCCGACCAGAACTCCTGAATATGATTACCAGATGGAGGCAATGAAGGAAATCAGAAGGTTGAGAACTGAGGAGAAGGTGTTGCACTTTCAATGGATGGCTAATATTATTGCTGAAGACAAGGATGGAGCAGAATGGGTCACAGGCAGAAAGCCGATCTATAAGGCTTCCCTGAATTTTTTGGCCAAGTCATAGTGGTCCATCGTTAGACATCGCCTCGTGCCGACCGTGAATGATAATATTTTGAGCGAAGATAGGGCAGCGTTGGTGGCATGCATTATGTCTGAGTACCTACTGAACATTCCTAGGATTATTGCCACAGAAATTCGGGAGCGGGTGGTCAAAGAAAACACTACACTTCCATTCTCGAGCCTGATTTATCAGCTATGCATGGAGTATGGAGTGCCTGTCTTCCCAGATATCAATAATATGATTACAAACATCATGATGGCAGACATAACATTGATTAAAGATGACTTGAATCAGGTGGCCAGGATCCGAGTTCCATTTGGTGGACCCAGATTGAGTGAGAGCACACCGAGAGGAGGTGAGCAAGGTGACACTTCTGGCCAGGATGAGCAGATCATGGAGCTTCCTTCCACTCGAGCAGATGATGCTGCAGCAACTACTTCTATTCCATCAGGAAGCTCAGCCTAGTCCATTCCCACTGGATACTTGTTGGTCCCAGAGAGTGAGATGAGAAAAATGCCCAAGATACTGACAATTGCAGAGCGCAAGATTGACATGTTGCTTGAGCAAGTTAAGCCATGGGTTAAAAAAGAAATAGAAGATGCAGCACGTGGGTTACATATGCGGCTGGATGGTTTTCAGGTACGCCTCAACCAATTTCGGTTTGATGCTTAGACTCGGGATTGGGACATTATGGAGAGAGAGCTAGCAGTGTTGAGAGCCTCAGTGCTAGAGTTGTCATCCAGACGTACTCCACTTATACCACAACAGACTTTATCAGTAATATATGAGGATTTGGATGTGGATATTCGTCAGTTCTTTGACTTTCATCCGGCCTTGTGTGAAAAAGTCAAAAAGAAGCAGGCCGCTGAGGGTGCGGAGGATGAGGAAAGAAGAAAATAGAAGAAGGAGAAACGGGCATTGAAAGCTACCTCAAGACAAGTCGACAGACTGTCGATGTGCATGAGAGAGAGATAATGGAACGGGTTAAAGGTGCTGACAACTCTAGTGCATGGGATGTGCTTGAGGAGAGTAGGCACACAGTTAATTCTCCTGTGTGGACAACTTCGGAGAACGCACAAGACACAACTGATGCCACTACTATACAGGATGGAATCGTGATTGAGACTCCAACTGCTGAGGATTCTGGGGTTGCATCTGCAGCCCTCGATGACCAGACCACTGGCATCTAGGATGCCTAGGTATGTCCCTGTTCTCAAGTTTTACTTTTTGAATGCGTCGAGGATGTCACATGATTTATTTTGATGGGGGTAAGGTAGTACTTGATTTGGATTTTTGTGAACATAACTCGAGGGTTTTTCTTGCCGGATATCTTTTCCCTCGAGTTTTTTATCTAGTAGAAATGGCATGTTTAGGGTTTTTTTAATTTTGTTTTGTTGGTTAACTGGAAGAAAATAGGAGGCATATGAGCAGTCAAACAAAGTATATGATGAACTGATTTTGTGATGTATGTTAAAATGACAGCCCTCTTAAATGCTTTTGTGTGAATATACTTGTGCTGTGAGGCATGACTAGTATGGATCTTTGTATGGAATTGTAGGTATCACTAGGATAATTAATGTCAACACTGTGCATGAACCTGGTGGTTGGAACTTAGCTGTGTAATCAAGTGCTTGTGTGAGTAAGGTTAAATAGTTGAATTCTACTGTGTGTGTCAATATAGAACTTGCCTGGTCAGTCGTACCGAGGTAGAAGATGGAAAACTAGCAAAAGAATCATAGGACATTTTTGAATGAGTCCACTTTATCCTTAAAAACCGACCAAAAGAAAATAAATATCCCTTGATCCAAATTTTTGAGCTTAAATTGACCTTTATTTTTGTTTACACCAAGTCACATTCCTGCTTTGATTAAGAATGAACCTGTTTTGGCCCTGGTCCATCCTTGGACACTGTGAACCTCAACTCAGGCAAATCGCCTAAGTTGAGGGTGGCTATTATAGGGGTGATTAAGAAGAGTAGGGTGGAATGAGATTGGTAATGAAAATGAAAGAGCGGGTGCGGTGTGCATAATGAAAGTATCTATTTAGATAGGCCCGAATAATCCCTTCTCATAATGAGAATGTATATAACCTTATTCCAGCCTGGTCCGGTATGGAATGAACTTATAATCATGGAATCGACTCGATCATCAGATTATAAGTTCATAACCCTAGCCCATTCCCATTTTGAGCGGAACAGATCTACTAATTCTTTGATTCCAGTTAGTAAGAGGGATCTTGAACTAAGAAATAGACCCTAGAAGCTAAAAAATGTTGAAGAGAAAAAGAGCAACAGAAGAAAAAAAAAGTTTAAAGCAATGAATGTTTGAAAGAAGAAGCACTGCACTCATAGTTGCAAACGAGAGTAACAAGAAGAAGAAAGCGAAGGAAAAAAGGGAGCGAAGTGAAAAATAGGTTAAGTGGAGACAAAGTTAGTGTAGTGCCAAGGAGGGTTAAGTTACTATTTCCATATTTACCATACCCAACCCCGAGCCCACATTACAAGCTGAAAAAGTCCTATAGTGATCCTAGTTTAACCATATAAAACTGAGGTATTGAAAGTAAAGGTAAGATTATAGTATTGTATTCTTACAGTTAGAATTTCTTTGTGAGCGTGAGTGAATTCTTTCCCAGTCCCAAGATAAACATTGGCATGATCATGTGTATATATGTGTGTGTGGGACTTCTTTATAGTGAGAGCATGCGATTACATGGGTTGATTTCCAACTGTCTAGGGGAAATGCCAGTTGTGTGTGCTTGGTTTTGTAGTTATAATATGATTCCATCCTTTGATCCTATTGTGTCATGTTGAGAAGTGCTGAGTTGTCACATCGAGTTCTGCTTTAACCTGGTAGGATGGAGGTTGATTGAGAGAACATTTTGTCTGTTTTATGAGTTTGGACTGCGATGCATCTCCTAAGTTTCCTCTGGTTAAGTGTCGCCATGGGTTGATTTTATTTTGTTTGCCTGAGGACATGCAAATATGCTAAGTTGAGGGTGTTGATGTGCCATGAATTTACGACACTAGCGATGCTTAAAACTATGTGAATGTGCATGACTTTAGGTACATTTATGTGAATATGATCTGTTTTGGTAGTTTGCAGGTAAAATAGCCCATAGGAATAAAAGTTGAGAAAAAGAACTGAACAGAAAAAATTGCCTCAGACGAGCTGTACTACGGACCGTTGATCCTTACAATGGGTCGTTCTGATCGATCGTGGGAAGATACAGAAAAGATTGTCAAATTGAAGTCTCATACAACGGATGGTTCCTATGGGTAGCACGAACTTACAACGGATCGTCTTGTGTGTTTGTGGAAATAATTAGAGAAATTGACCAAGATCGAGCTGCGTACAATGGAAAAACAGGACGGGATGTACTTTCTAAGGACGGGTCATTTTGACCGCTCATACCTTTAGGTTCAGAAACAATGATCAAGAGGCCAGGAAACAACGAACAAGATCAACGACCCGTAGGATATTACAACGAGCCATTGTTCGGGGCCGAATGCTGAAAGAAGACAAGTCTGAGGAAGCAACGACTGGAACAATGGGACACTCTAACGATCCGTTGAATCTACCAATGGACCATGGTACCTGCCGACACCAGAATCCAAATTGATTTAGGAAAGGATTTGTTTCATGTCTATAAATAATTTGTTTAGGTTTATTTTACATGTTACAAAATTTT